>JANAVB010032770.1:0-22500 GCA_029216955.1 Iris pallida
CACGTTTGTTTCGTGCCTTCAGATTCATCTCAACACGTACAAGTTTGTCTGTACATGTCTATATTTTTAAGCATACTAGTGATAAGCAGATGATCATTCTTATCGAGCAGACAGAGTAGCAATATATTTCTTGCATTTGATTCAATTCAATTATCTTCTATTATCTTTTGTGGATGTGGTATCGTTGATCATTGGGACAAGGCAGCAGAGTGGACTAGAGATCATTTTTATTAGGCGTACAGATCAATGTTTGTTCGGTTGAAGCAACTCACTGAGATGAATCTTAGTTGAGAAAGGAGGGACTTCACGCGCCGTTCACGAACAATTCACACGTCCTACATTGGCACCAACAGTTGATTAGCATACTTCATCTCTTTCTCTCAAGATTCGGAATGAATGCGAAATGCGATGAAAGCGAACAATGAAAACCAATAATCGAAAACCAATACGAAAACGCATTCATCAAAACCAAGCAGCGAGAGAAAACATTCAGCAAAACTCTTGGATTCATTTCAATAGAAGCCAATCCATCAATTGGAATGGTTCGTTGTATTTCATCCGTGATCGATCGATACCGGCAAAGGTTTCCCAAAATACTCAGTTCATGACTGAGTCAACAAGCTGTAGGTATTACATAGTTGACCGCGAGGAGCGGGCACTACACACACAACACGAGGAGTCTCATGCTTGTGCACATAGCTAGGCGGGGTCTAGGTCTAGGTGTATACCACAGACACGTGTCCACATCATGTCCACGCGTCACAGGACATGCGTATCCATACGGAGTACGCTCGTGCGCGGCCTCGTGGGCGTGTCGACGTTAGTAGCTCGTGACACGAGCCACATTGTGCCACGTGGTCGAGTCCCTTGGTAGACTAGGTCTAGGGCTTCGTGTCCATGCTCCTGGAATAGTCCTCATCGTGTCGTGTCCACGAACGAAGGCTGTGTCAGCGGCATTTTTTGCGCGTGCACATTTCAGCCGACCAGTGCTGGTTGGATTTCTTCGCACACGCTCCACAAAATGTCATGAAATTTTAGGAGCATATGGACAGAGGTTTCCCCTACATGTCCATCAAATTTCACGCAAAATTGTGTCCTGTGCTTCGAGTTATGACACTCGAGCAACAGGACACGCACGGGGATCTCGTGCACGCGTGTCCGTGTCCGATTTGGACACCAAAAATGTGCCAAAACGAGATCCATCTTAACGAAAGTTATTTCAAATATACACAGCAACAAATTCGTGAAAACAGAATCAAAAAATACAAACTTTCGATTCTAAGAGGTATTTTGTCGAACACGTGTTCCAATACACCGACACGTGTCCAATACACCCATCAAACGGATACAAAATCCTACCAAACTACATGTACAGGTCCGGGTACCTAGATGGACGCATATATGAAGAAAAATTGGAATTTACAGGTGTTAGAGGGGTTTACCTATTAAGAGTCAATATCTCAATGAAACGAGCCTCCAAACGCGTCGACGCCGATTTCCTCCGGTCCAACGCCTCCGATTCCTTGCTAGAAAGTCTCCAGCAAGTTTCTCTCCTCCCAAGGGTCGTAACGCACTTCGTTTGGTCTGATTTGGATAAAAATCGAAAAAATAGGCTTTTGGAAGAGTAGGGCAATTTCTAGGATTTTTGAAACTTGGTGGCTACTAGCATATATCTCCAAAAAGGGGGGCTGCTATTATGGCCGGCCAGGGGTTTGCTAGGGTTAGGTTAGGGTTTAGGATGGGCCACCATGCAACTAAAGTCCATATGAAGCCTATTAGCAAAAAGGCCAAAAAGCAACATGCTAAAATAGCCTAAGAAATAATTAATTTGTTTCATAATTAGGACTAATGCTCTAAATTAAAATCTAATTAGCTAAATAGGTTTCTAATCACATCGTTAGTCTTTTAATCAAGGTTGACTAACGTTAAACCATCTGCTAATACCAAAAGCACTACTCAAAACCAAAACACCAATCAATTTAATAATAAAAATAATCAAAAATTCAAATCCGCACATAATTACTAAAATACCCCAAATTTGAAAAGTGGGTGTGACATATAAAGCTTCCTCCCATGGCCAGCGATCCATCCCTGCACAAGACAAGGATTAATGCAATTTGCATATATGAATCAACTTATGTTCTGTCCCTACATTTACGTTAGGTTTGCAACAAACTTTGATTATATGCATGAACCTAACTACATGGTGGTCCATGGACTGTTCTCCATGATAGCAACTGTGATTTAAGGTTCTGCTCCTCACTAATGGACAATAAACACCCTCTTGATCGTGAGGTCTCTTTATCTCAGGGTGTTCCTCTAATCCCCCCTAGGCTGAGCGGTTCTATTACCTCAGAACCGGTCGTGGTGATTGCCCTTATGCACAAGTTGTCCGAGACCGATGAGTGAATGCAAATCTATCAGATAGATCCCTATTATAACAACTATGCAACATTTTAGCATTTTATTTACTTTCATTATTATTCTTCTATACGACAAGTCGTATCATCTCTATCATATAACTCTTGTACAAAAGTATTTTTCCAGCATAGTAAAGAAACATGTAATCATTCTTATTGAGATAAGTGAAGCAACAGTTCTATGATCGAACATCTATTCATTTCTTTTAACTTATCTTATATTGTTATCACAGTATCATTGATCAGCAGGACATAACAAAATAGTGCACCAGAGATTCTTTAGTTAAGGCATGGAGATAAATGGTAGCTCGGTTTAATACCAATCTGTAGGCAACTTCTCGAACTCGCTCCAAGACATCGAAAGGGCCAGTGTATCTTGGACTCAGCTTGTCACGTCCTCCGAATCGAATCGTACCTCTAGTGGATAATATCTTTAAGAAAACATGGTCGCCTTCCTTAAACTCCAAAGGTCGACGATGTAGATTCGCCCACTGCTTATGCCTGTCCTACGCTGCTTGCAGGTGGCCTTAAATTTTCTTCACCTTCTCTACTTTGCTTACGACCAATTCTGGACCCAAAATCTGCCGCTCTTCTACATCTCCAACAACCTGGAGACCGACACTTCCTAGCATACAAAGCTTCAAACGGAACCATCTAAATGCTCGCTTGATAATTATTGCTGTAGAAAAACTCTACAAGATGGATGTGGTCTTTCCATAATCCTCCAAAATCTAGCATGCATGTTCTTAACATATCTTCCAACATCTTAATAGTATGCTTTGACTGCTCGTCAGTCTGGGGATGATAAGATGTACTAAACTTCAGATGGCTACCCAAGCTTTCTTGCATGCTCCTCCAGAAATGAGATTTAAATCTCGAATCCTGATCTGACAAGATGCTAACTAGAACATCGTACAACTTTACTTTTTTGCTTCATGTACATGTCAGCTAAGACATTCGTGGATTGGCTACTATAAAAGGTAAGAAGTGGGCTGACTTAGTAAGCATATCTACGATCACCCATACTGCGTCTCATCCACTTCGACTCTGAGGAAATCTTGTGATAAAATCTATAGTGATGTGCTCTCACTTTCACTCAGGAATGGGAAGCGGCTATAAAAATTTAGCTGATCTCTGGTGCTCCGCCTTTACTTGTTACACACCAAACACTTGGCCACAAAATGCTCTTTCTCACTTCATTCCGTGCCACCAATAGTATTGTCTCAAATTTTGGTACATCTTGGTTCCTCGGGGTGTATAGAGTATATTGAGCTATGTGCTTCAGCCATCAATTTTTGTTGAAGCTCTCTGTTTGGAACATATAGGCGATCTCCACATCGTAGTGTCCCATACAGATAAATCCTCAATCCAGTCTGCTCTCCTCTTTAGTCCTCTCTCTAAGTCTTCGAAATCTAGCGTCTATGGGTAAAGCTGCTTTAATTCTCACTACTAGTGATGATTGCACTTGGAGATTGGCTAGTACGCCATCAAATCCAGGCAATACAACCTCTATCCCAAGCTTATGCAAATCCTCCAATATCTCCTTCTAGGTGGTCAAGAAATACTATTTGGTTTACGGCTTAACACATCTGCTACTACGTTAGCCTTGCCTGGATGGTAGTGTAACTCGATCTCATAGTCCTTCATTAGCTCCAACCTTCACACTGCCTCATGTTCAGCTCTTTTTACGTGAAGACATACTTGAGGCTTTTATGATCGGTGTAGATATCTACTTTCTCACCATACAAGTAATGCCTCCAAAGTTTCAGAGTGAAGTTGATAGCTGTTAGCTCCAGATCATGGGTTAGATAATTCTTCTCATGCACCCTCAACTACCTCAAGGCATACTACTACTACTCGGCTATGCTGCATTACGACACATCCCAATTCCTTCTTGACGCATCGCTATATACGCAAATCCTCCTATTCCTGATGGAATGATGAGGATGGGTGTGGTGGTCAAGCGCTTCTTCAGCTCATTAAAAGTCTCTTGACACTCACTCATCCATATGAACTCTTGGTCTTTGCAATTCAACCAAGTCATAGGTCCAAGTATTCATGAGAAATCTTCTATGAACTTTTGGTAATAACCCACAAGTTCAAGAAAGCTTTTTACCTCGGAGGTTGAGGTGGGAACGAGTCATGCCTTAACTACTGAGATTTTTTCGGATCTACCGATATACCATCTCCTGCCTTATGTCCAAGAAATGAAACATTTTAAGAAAGAAGTTGCATTTTCTAAGCTTGGCATAAAGCTAATCCTTCCTTCAAGTCTCCAAGACTATCTGGAAGTGTTGCTCGTGCTCTTCGTGGCTCATCGAATATCATATAATCTATAAAGACAACCATGAATTGGTCCAAGTACTGATGGAAGAATTTATTCATGAGATTCATGAAGACAGCTGGAGCGTTAGTCAAACCAAATGGCATGACAAAAACTAGTGCCTATATCTCGATTTGAATGTAGTTTTTGAGATATCTTCCTTCTGAACCTTCAGCTGATGATAACCCTCTCAAGTCAATTTTGGAAAACACTTTGGCTCCAGTCAAATGATCGAATAAATTATCGATGCACGACAAAGGTTACTTATTTTTCACCGTCACCGTGTTCAAAGCGCTGTAATTGATATACATACATACTGTCACATCCTTCTTTCATCGCGAACAAGATGGAAGGTCCCTATGGTGACACATTAGCATGGACAAAGCCCTTTTCTAGCAACTCATCTATCTGAGTCTTCATTTCCACTAACTACTTTGGTGCTAGCCGATACACACGGGATGAGATAGGTTCGACTCCTGGAATGAGCTCTATAGTGAACTCAATCCCTGTCGGGTACAATCTCGACAGCTCCTCTGGAAATACATCTTTAAACTTGGTGATGATAGGAAGATAAGAGATTTCTTCCATCTCCATATGAGATCCTAATATGGGTGGGTCACTTCTTTCTTATGATCCTCTAACAAACTCGAATTCTAGCTTATTTCGTAGTCTGAATACAATATTGCCTCTATGGCACTCAAGGAAAGCATAATACTGGCTCAGCCAGTCTTTCCAAGAACCACATTGAAGTTTATTGGAAAAAAACCAAAAATTGTGCCTTCATCTCCTACCACAAATTAATACAGGACAATGTCTAAATATACTGCTTACAGGCATTATTCCTCCTCCGGTGATAATTCTAGTAGTCATAGACAGTGGTGTAGTGGTAATATAGTATCTGGTTGCAAAACTAGTGGCTATGAATGAGCCAGTGGCTCCAACATCAAATAATGTAACAACAAGAAATGTAGCAATTAAAACTATACCTGCTATGACTTTCCCTTCTGGTTTTGCGTCATCTACTTCCAATGAGAAAGCCTGTCCGAACTTTTGATTGGGGTCATGAGTTTTGGCCCTGTCAAACTGTACTAACTAGGGTGGTAATGGTGGTGAGGCGCTCATGATTCCGGTGCCATGAGCCTCGACACTTGCTGAACTTGTTGGGGTGCCCGAAGTGCTAGGGTTGTTGGCCTTGGGTTTGTTGGGTATATACTATAGCATGTTGCTTGGACAATATTTGACTATATGTTGTCCTGAAGCACATCTCAAGCTTAATCCAAGATAAATCTGACAATCATTCTAGATATGCCTATGCTTTCAATAGTAATGGCGAATGGGCTTCTGGTACGGTATGGGCCTCTGTTGCTGCTGCGCTATGGGTCGCCTGATAGGTTCATACTGGGACACTCTAGTTGCTGTAGCTGCAGGGGTGGGGCATCTTTGCGTCTGCTACAACTCCTTACGAAGGAGGTCCTGACTACGAGCCTATTCTAAGACGGTTGTATGAGAGACTCTGGACTGTGTAGTAATATACGTCTTGAGGTCTGGTGCTAGCCCTTGGTGAAATCTTTTTGCTCTTTCTTGTTCGATTAGAATTAGTATTGTGTCTACTCAAGTGGCTGAATTCCGCATCGTACTCGTCCACGACATATTTTCCTACTTCACATGGAGGAACTGGTCATAGAGGACATCTCCAATATGGACAGAAAAGAACCTCTCATTGATAGTTTATAGAATTCTTCCCAAGTCTGCTTCGTGCCTAGGCGCCTCAATTCTACCTTCCACCAATGGTGGGCATTGTCCTCCAGTGTAACAACTGTTTCCAAAATTTTAAACTTTTGTTTCTAATTATTTTGTTTAAAAATTGTGATTAGGAAATAAATTCTCTCTGAAACGTATAAACGTTATTTGTTATTATATTGTACTTCAAAAACTAGTTAAAATTATGGTTTAAAAATCAAAATTAGTTTTAATAAGAACTATTTTATTGAAATTTTGTTATTAGAATTATGAAATATAATTGGTTTTATTTTGATCTTTCAAACGATTTGGTTTCAAAAATGTTTCTAAAACATCATAAGTATTTGAACAACAAACAATTATTTTCAAATAATATTTTGATTTAATATGAATATACTTTAAATGATTTTGATAGTAACAAACATTATTAAAATTACTTTGATAATACTATATATTATTTCAAATTATTAGTATGATTCATTATTGGATTAAGATTACATTAATTTAGTTTTGAAATTATTGGTTGTTATCTTACCAATAAAAGGTTGCCAACTTATTTAATTTATATGATTTAAATTGTTTGATAAATATTAAACTACTTGAATTATTGTTATCAAATATCATATTTAGATTTGATTGATTATGTCTTAAATAATTATTTGGGATTTAAATTATGAAGAGATATGATCTTTTGATTTTTCATCTTAATCGGTTTAGGAATCCTCCATCTATTTAAGGAGGCTTTTCCTTTGTTTTTCCACAACTCAAACTCCTAACCACCCTCATCATAGCCAACCACCACATCTATTGTGTCATGCATCGTGTCCATGTCCAGCTATTTTCTTCTATCATTTTCTAATAAATTTACACATGTTTTTTCGTATTCGACACACATGACACATCTCCACACAAACTCCATACAATTTATATGTCCATGTCGACAAGTCGATACGGACAATACGATACGACCACCCTTCCGCCGTCACCACTAGTCCTCCACCGTGTCCGGTTGACCCGACCCTCCGCTCCTCCTCACTGACACCACCCAGTGCCACCCTGTCCTCGTGCACTACCGTACGACAACCATCACCGTCAGCCATCCCGGCTACCCGCAACACCGGCGACTCTTCATCTCCTTGGCACCAATACCGCTGCTACCAACAACACCATCACCATATCCCCGCTGGGCCAGCCTCCTCGACCCGTCGACCCCACTCGAGCACAGTCAGCACCGACCACCGCTTCCTCTACCTTCCTCCTCTGACCAGTCTCTGACCTGCGCCACGACCACCGACGCTACTATCCACCACCAATTTCGTGATCGACCGTTCCTCCAACCAACGGATCTAGTGGTCTCCACCATAAAGTCGGCCATCAAGAGCTGCACACCCCACGCCACAGGCCACCGCTCGATTCTGAGAAAATGTGCCTACTTCGACCGACGAGTGCTACGCCTCGGCGAGCTTTGCCCAGCGCTTCACCCTGCCGACTATTGAGCATCGCCTTGAGCCGCCTGACCACTCTCTCGATTCCCTTTTCCTCGACCTTTATCTTTCTTCTCTCTGATTTCCTCTCCCTCCCTTTGGTGGTTCATTTCCTCTCTCTACTCCCCTTCTTCTCTTCCTAGAGAAGAATAGGAGAAAAGCAAGTTCTTCTTACACTCTCTTCTCTCTCTCGTCTCAATTCTTCAACTCTCTCTTACTGTCTCTCCCCTTTTTCCTCTCTGTTCAAGAAAAAAGTAGTAATAATATTTTTTTATTCTTTATTGTTTAATAATTATTTTTGACAACTGCTGTCTATTATAGTATTGTATTATTATAGATAATTAGTATTTCAAATAATATGTAGTATACTTGTATATACTATATAAATATAAGTATTATTATGTATAATTAATATTTGTATTATTATTGTCATAGTTATTAATTATACATATTTTAAATAAAATATATACTAAATATTTCCCAGAAATTATTTTGGTAACAAAAATATTGTTTGAGCTGCGGGTCCTACATGTAATTTCAAATTGTGTTAGATGCCTATGTATATTAAGTTTATTATTTTCTATTTTAAATACAATTTTGACCTTAAAAATATACTTTTGAAAAAAATTGTGTTTTAGCCTAAAAACAATTTTCTAGATTTTCAAGTATTTGCTTAAAATATTTTGAATAACAAAAAATTTTAAAGATTATAATAGGTTTCCAAATAGTTATAAATATTTATTTATACCAAATTCCTTTGAATCAATTCTTGACCAGGGTTAATCGAATATTTTCTATTCGGACGTTTTCATATCCACCATAGCTAATTGAACTATACGAGATTCAATGGAATGGTCTGTTCCATTAGTTGAGATCACCTTGTGAAGTGTAGTACCTGGACATATTATGTGTCGATATGTTCGTGTCACGCACGTCGACCGCAACAAATCAAGAAAGTACTTACACTGGTTACTTTTAATTCCTAATAGTTTCTATAATACATGTTTTAGGTATGCATTGCGTAACTCTTGACATGTTGTTCACACGAATAGTATGGATTCCTATTTATGATTATTGAGTTTTGTAATTTACATTATTTCTCGGGTTTCATGACTAATGCATGTCGTAAATATCGTGTATCATGATTTTCGTATCGTGACGTGAATCCATGAGTTGGACGGAGAAATACATTAGTAGACATGTAAACTAACCAAAACTATCCCATGGTCTTACGTGACGAATAGCAACAACACACTGTTGGGAAAGAAGCACGAAAACCTTTCCCCAAACTAGAGAGTACCTGCGAGAGAACCGAGCAATACAACACACGAACCAAACACTAAACACAATCCACACAGACACAGAGAATTTTGATGTGGAAAACCCTTGCAAGAAAAACCACAGGACAATCAGAGTCTAACCCTTGAGAAGCCTTCACTAATAAATAAAGGAGTACACCCTCTACAAACTTCTCTCGATCCAATACGGATCCCTACAACACTTGAAAGCAAGAATAATTGATTACAAGGCTACGAAGAACAAAGACGACGAGTAGAGATTACCCGAACACGATCCTCCTTCAAAACGGCCTTCAATTCTCCTTCTTCTCTTCCAAAGTAGCAATGGCACTCTTGCCTCTTTTCTTTCTATTTTCTTCAATGTTGTGTTGTGATTAGGGTTAGGAAAAACCATATATAAACCCCCTAATCCGCGGCAAAACTTGAAGTGTAGGATACGATCCAACGGTATAAAAAATACCCTAAAATCAGCCGCAGTCCGAGTTCGGCCAGAACTCTATATTTTTGTGACAAAACAGTTCTGGAACCAAGGGGGCAGAGTTCGGCCAAAACTCTGCCTCCCATGTTCCAGAAAGTACTCTGGTATCTCTCGAGCTTCTTCTTCGTCTCTCGAATGGCCTCGTCACCTCCCCGAGCTTCTTTGACACACAGACGGCGCTCGTCGCACTTTGGGGTCTTCTTCACAAAGGTTGGGAACCCCATCCACTCCAATATTTCTTCCCATTCACAACTATGTACAGTAGGTCGTCATCCCGATGATCTGCCTACAGAGCTCAAACTTTCCCTTTGGTAGAATCTTGGTGAACGTATCTGCTCCGTTATCATCTGTATGAACCTTCTCAAGCTCAGCATCCTCTTCTCAACCACATCCCGTATCCAATGATATCGAGTCTTGATGTGCTTGGACCAGCTATGAAAGGTTTGATTCTTCACAAGGTGAATAGCACTCTGACTGTCGCAAAGCAAAGTATACTGCTCTTGCTTCAGCCCCATTTCCTGCAACAACTTTTTCGTCCATAATAACTCCTTGCAAGCCTCCATCACCGTAATGTACTCTACCTCTGTCGTCGATAAGACAGCACACTTCTGCAACCGCGACTGCCACAATACCGCTCCTCTAGCAAACATCATTACATAGCCCGAAGTCGATCGCCACGTGTCTACATCTCCAGCCTTATCAGCGTCGGTATATCCAGCTTAGCCTGAAGGTATCGTAGAATCGACTTAACCGCACTCTAATATACTCTTCTAGGATTTGAAAGATACCTACTAACTGTGCCAACTGTAAGAGCGATGCCTGGCCTCGTACACACCATAGCGTACATAAGGCTTCCTACAGCTGAGACATATGAAACCCTCTCCATATCTTATTTTTCATCCTCGGTAGATGGACACTGCTCCTTAGTGAGCTTAAAATGAGCCACAAGGGGCAACTCACTTTCTTCGACCCGTCCATCCTCAAATGCTGAAGTACCCTGAATGTACTTCTTTTGGGACAAGTGTAGCAGCTTGGACTCTCTCTCTCTCCGGCTGCCCTCCACCCTAAGAATAATCTTTGATGCGCCCAAATCCTTCATAGAGAAGGCCGCGCCTAGTTGGCACTTCAACTCCGCTATCCTAGTGGCATTTCGATCCACTAATAGCATGTCATCAACATAGAGCAATAAAATGATGAAATCATCTTCGACAAAGTACCTCACAAATACAAAATGGTCCGACGTCGTCCGTGCATAACCATGCTCCCCCATAGACGACTCAAACTTTCTGTACCACTGCCTCAGAGCCTGGTTCAGACCATATAAGCTCTTCCTTAATCGACAGACCAAATGTGACTTACCCTTCTCACAAAATCTCTCTGGCTGCTCCATGTATAACTCCTCCTTAAGATTACCATGGAGGAATGTCATCTTCACATCCATCTGCTCGACCTCCAAGTCAAAACTGGTTGCCAATGCTAGCACCCCCTGAATAGACAACTGCTTGACGATTGGCAAAAAGATCTCATCATAATCTATACCTTTTTGCTGACCGTAGCCTTTAACTACACCCTCGCTTTATCAAGGGAGAGTAGTATCATCCGTCTTCTTTACTCTGAATACCCATCGATTTTTCAAAGTTTTAAAGCCTTCTTGCCCTTTGGCAATCGCACCAGCTCGTAGATAGAATTGGCGTATAAGGAACCCATCTCCTCCTACATAGCCTGTATCCACTCCTGCTTGTGTTCGTCTTCCATAGCCTCTGTAAAACTTTCGGGCTCTCCTCCGTCAGTCAGTAGCACATACTCACCCGGTGAGTAATCTCGTAGATGGTCGATGTCACGCCCCGATTCATAGAGTCATTTATTCATATATTTTATCTCTTGGAATCGATCGTCCTCGCTTGGGCGTGATGCCGTACAAGTCTGGTATTGCACTTGTACAAGGCAAAGATGGTACATAATCGATTATTCTTCAAATAGGACACATCGCAGCGGCAGAAGCAGATAAATTGAATTTAATGAGGACAATCTCTCTTATTGAATAGAAGTACATCACTTCTTTATAGCAGCAAAGAAAAAGAGTAACTTGAAGCCACACAGAGATATGTAGAACTTTATCCTCTTTATTGATAATTGAAGAAGAGTACAAGACTTGTATTGAAGTACAATGATTACAGCACATCTCACTTTACATTGGAAACCAACTGAACAATGCTATACAGCTTACATTTGATATTTGGATACAATGGATTACAACTCGATATACCGACTTGGCTTACAATCTCACTGGTACAACTGATTACAATGTTCCATATATTATGCCCTTTATAAACAGAAGACATCATCTTGTGCAAGGAGAGCTTCTGTATGCCCAACAAATCTTCGATGCCGCGAGACCAATCAAGCCAATCTTCGTGTGTAGAACATTCCAAGCACGAGCACCTGCCCACAAAACGTGGGTCAGCACATCATCTATGTACTGGCGAGCAGAATCCAACCCACTCGCATAAACCAACATTTAAGGTGATCATTTAAGCAAGCATTTATTAGAATGACCTTTCTACTTGGGGCCTAGCATCAGTTTACAGTTCATGGACAATAATCAGAATGAAGCATGTAAACATATTCTTAGTAGCATTCATGTGGACATATCATTTATCATTCTTGGTGTTATCATGCAAAGGCATCATTGAGGCATACTAGGTGTTATCATGAAAAGGCATCATTGAGGCATCGTTAACATTAACATTTTAAGCATGTTATAACAGTTCTCACTTCAAGCATCACTTAGCATGTATGTTGTGTTGAGCAATGATTATAGCAAGGCATCTTTCTAGCATACTAAATGGAACATGTTAAGCAGGCAAGTTAAACCAACTTATACAATATCACAATTATGTGATTTCTTACCGATAGCCGACTCCTCGTACCTGCATCAAATACAGGTTATCTGATATACTTACTCTGCCTGCACAAAACATTCATTAGCATGCATCCTGACTACATGGTCACTGGTGTTGTTAAACCATATGGACTCTTCTCATTTCATTTCATTTTAAGATAATGCGGTCAACATAGTAGGTGGCGAGCCTCTATGCCACCCCATCTTATCCGTGCTCCCATAGCACTCATCATTATTTCCTCCTAGGCCGAATCGGTCCCCAGGGCCCTAGGAACCGTTCGAGGAAATTATTACTCAAACCTTGTATACAAGTTGTCCATGACCATGCGAATGCGTGTTCGACTCGATTGTGAACATAATCGTATGGTAAAATATATTAAAGAAAGTAAAGGCAACAGTGCATCATTAGTCATATTCAATGACTTATTCATTTCATCATTACCATTATTTTATTTGGTGATCTCAACGATCCCAGCTTTATCATTTCTCATTCATTGCTTCATTGCAACGTATCTTATATCATTCCTTTCTTAAGAGGAACTTAACATTCATTCATTTCATAGGGACATTTATTCATTCATTCATTTCTTATAAGGGACAGGCAACATTTCATATTCTTGCAACAGTTATACAGATAGTATATGATTCTAGTGTTTCATTCAGTTCATTTGTTCGATAGCACCGCCAGTTCACTTCTTATTCTATCATTCATAAGGCATCTCATTAATCAAGTGTTTTAATCGTTTCAGCAGCATTAAGCATAAGAGGCAATGTTATCAATTCATTCTCAGGCAGCGAATCACATTAACAGTTCAATGTGTTATACATTTCATAATTCTCAACAAAAGCATCTCTATTATTCAGCAACTAAAACATGGGACATTTAGGGACAATTCATAGCATTTCAATACTTCATTTATTAAGCATGAAGGGAGTAAGGAGGAGGAAGGACAGTTCCACTCACCCAAAATTCTACTAAGCGTAGCTCCACCAGCGAGCTACGTTCCAATACCCATTCCGTCTAGCCAGCTAAGAGAGACTGCATCAGTCTCAATTCTTCTCATTCCCAACATAAGTCATGGTCCAATATTCTGATCCCATCCAATAAGCCACCAAATGCCTCGTGCGGAGCGGGGCATTACATAATATACCACTCAGAAAAAGTTTCGTCCTCGAAACTTAAGGAACAAGTCTTCCACAAGATTCACTTAATCACCATGAGTTTACTCATTCAGCTTCAAATCAATATTCATTTCAGCCCACTCGTCATTTCAAAATATATATCCAACTGTACCATTTAAATCCATCACGATTCGATCTGTCTATCTCTTTTTCAATTACTTGTAACTTCTCATTGATTCACTAACATTTTCCTTGCATTCTATCTTGGTCGCAATACATCACTTCATTTGGATCCATACACATATTTTAGGCGTCCCTAAAATATATGCATTTCAGCCAAATTCCGTACTAGTGCGATAAATTCTTCCCATATGTTATCTCAGTCGCAACCAATCACTTCGGCTGGATCCATACACATATTTTAGGCGTCCCCAAAATATATGTACTTCAGCCAACTTCTATGTTAGTGCGATTCGATCAGCCAGAATATAACTCTCTTTTCTAAATCCGACTTAGCATCCTTTCATTTGACTTATTGCTTTATTCACTTTGCCACAATCACTATCTTCCAGGCTACAATACTTAATATCAGGGACAACTTGGTTAAACTCTATACCAAGCATGACATTTCTAACATTCGATCAAGGGTCTAATTTAGAGCCAATCATATCAAGAATCCACAACATGCAATCATATTCCTTCCCAAATCCAACAATATTTCTCACCAAGGCAACTCATCTTTTCTATAAGACACAATCCGAAGTCACCCACTATCGATTACCCGAATCAGGGTATAATTCTATACAACAGTCAAGGTTAACTTAGCTACCCGACTATAGGTACACTCAAGCCTTACCTTACGATTGCAATTCCCACTTATGGCCGACATATAATCCTCAATGGTCAAACATCTCTTAAGGCTCAAGTTGAAGCATACATTCCCTTAGGTCAATACTCATTATCATTGTCTCTCATTCAATGCCACAAGGTCATCCTATGGGTCTCCAATAGTCACCTATTATTCAGCCAGTCTCTAAGGTTAGCTACACTGATAGCTAAACTTAATCGTTCAGGTGACTTCCCTAGAGTGGACGGCTACTAGGGTTATACTAGTTTCTTATTCTTAAGGCCAACAAGCAACCAACAGTTCTAAGGAACTCTACCCAAACCTATGGGTTTTAACTCAGTCCGATTAACTAATCGCCATTGTTGGCTATGCCAACAATTGGTCATACATCCCACGGTTTCTAGGGTCAAGTCTATCTATCTAGTGTCTTCCTCAAGGAACTAATTCCCACAGAGGCTCACTCTAGACTTACCCAACGATCGACTAAGATCGATCTATCAACATTACGGTCAATTCCCAATCCGACATACGATTTTCATCGTTCCAATAGTCCATCAAGTAAATTCCCAACGATTCAATTTCTATTCCAATTCCTTTATACTCACACAAACCCATAAGCCAAGGCTAACTATTCAAGGGTCATCGATTCTATTAGTCTCAACAGGACTATAGAATCATACTATTCGGTCTGTATGACGAAGTCACACCACTAAGTCATAAGCCAGTAATCTATATCCCAACCAACAATCACCTATACCGACATTATCCAACACGTTTAAAATTTCTCCTTTCTATTCGTTTCTCAATCATTAAACTATCTTACGAGCATTCTTAAGTCTCATGCAGCAGTGGTCAAATAGTTCATCCATTCAATCCGACAATTTATGTATCACTTAACCATCCTCTAGGCAACAATAGTATTCAGAGTCACTACTTGTTATTTTTCTAGTACAATTCAATTCCTCAGCATACATGCACATAGGCAACGACTATCCTTTTGGTGATCTAGATGGGTTAACATCTATTACACCTTAGGGTCAAGGCACAAATCTCTAATATTCCTTTGATTCACTGACAATATTTTTTTAAACTTTCAGCTTGGAAACCAACTTTGTATTAGCCACATTTGATTTACATTCAACCAATCGAAGTCAACATTCAGATGTTCTAAGCCACAATATTCTCTAGCCAAGTCTATTTACCCGTAGCATACTAACTGTCTTACTAGCTCGAGTCATCACTCGACTAAACAATTTCTAACCAAGCCAACCGGTTACAATTTCTAGAATCTTGCTACCCAACATAGCATCACCGTCAGGGGACACTCGAGTCATCTAGCAATAATACATGACTCCCAGCTACGTCTCGGCACTACCCAGTACTCACAGATAGTCTCATTGCTATTCTATGGAAAGGGTCAACATACATCTCGTTCTGAGGTGGTAGAGGCAATATACCACTCAGAAACGAAGCCATCCTTAAACAATACCAACTCAATCTATTCCGGACATTCATGATCTATAATGATCACAATACTTAACCAACATCTCGGGGTCTCAATATCACAAGCCAACATTCTTAGGGTCTAGAAAGCAGTAGCCAGCACGCATGAGTCAATTCACCAATTCTGTTGAACTCATCCATCAATTATTTATTCCCAAATCTTTCTGCATCACATACAATTCTCAACTTGTTACAGCATACCCAGCCACTTTTCTATATTCCCACATTCCAAAAAGCATTCACAATATAGCATACTATGGCATCGAGTCATTGTTGGGTTATTTGTGTCCAAACCAACAATAATCATTCATTTAGGGGCATCACAATGTATATAGACTTATTGTATGAAACATCCAGTGAGCAGCCAAGAGGGTCAATGATCTTTCAGACACGAACAACATAGGATGATTACAGAACAACAACAATATAATCGCGGAAGCAATCTTTGATTTAATCGCGGAAGCAACGTTGAGTGATCGCGGAAGCAACTTTGGTCAATCATCGATGCAACTTTGATTTGAAACGAACCAAAGAAGAGACCAAGGACGTAAAGCCGTGCTCTGATACCAATTTGTCATGCCCCGATTCATAGAGTCATTTATTCACATATTTTATCTCTTGGAATCGATCGTCCTCGCTTGGGCATGATGCCGTACAAGTCTGGTATTGCACTTGTACAAGGCAAAGATGGTACATAATCGATTATTCTTCAAATAGGACACATCGCAGCGGCAGAAGCAGATAAATTGAATTTAATGAGGACAATCTCTCTTATTGAATAGAAGTACATCACTTCTTTATAGCAGCAAAGAAAAAGAGTAACTTGAAGCCACACAGAGATATGTAGAACTTTATCCTCTTTATTGATAATTGAAGAAGAGTACAAGACTTGTATTGAAGTACAATGATTACAGCACATCTCACTTTACATTGGAAACCAACTGAACAATGCTATACAGCTTACATTTGATATTTGGATACAATGGATTACAACTCGATATACCGACTTGGCTTACAATCTCACTGGTACAACTGATTACAATGTTCCATACATTATGCCCTTTATAAACAGAAGACATCATCTTGTGCAAGGAGAGCTTCTGTATGCCCAACAAATCTTCGATGCCGCGAGACCAATCAAGCCAATCTTCGTGTGTAGAACATTCCAAGCACGAGCACCTGCCCACAAAACGTGGGTCAGCACATCATCTATGTACTGGCGAGCAGAATCCAACCCACTCGCATAAACCAACATTTAAGGTGATCATTTAAGCAAGCATTTATTAGAATAACCTTTCTACTTGGGGCCTAGCATCAGTTTACAGTTCATGGGCAATAATCAGAGTGAAGCATGTAAACATATTCTTAGTAGCATTCATGTGGACATATCATTTATCATTCTTGGTGTTATCATGCAAAGGCATCATTGAGGCATACTAGGTGTTATCATGAAAAGGCATCATTGAGGCATCGTTAACATTAACATTTTAAGCATGTTATAACAGTTCTCACTTCAAGCATCACTTAGCATGTATGTTGTGTTTGAGCAATGATTATAGCAAGGCATCTTTCTAGCATACTAAATGGAACATGTTAAGCAGGCAAGTTAAACCAACTTATACAATATCACAATTATGTGATTTCTTACCGATAGCCGACTCCTCGTACCTGCATCAAATACAGGTTATCTAATATACTTACTCTGCCTGCACAAAACATTCATTAGCATGCATCCTGACTATATGGTCACTGGTGTTGTTAAACCATATGGACTCTTCTCATTTCATTTCATTTTAAGATAATGCGGTCAGCATAGTAAGTGGCGAGCCTCTATGCCATCCCGTCTTATCCGTGCTCCCATAGCAGTCATCATTATTTCCTCCTAGGCCGAATCGGTCCCCAGGGCCCTAGGAACCGTTCGAGGAAATTATTACTCAAACCTTGTATACAAGTTGTCCATGACCATGCAAATGCGTGTCCGACTCGATTGTGAACATAATTGCATGGTAAAATATATTAAGGAAAGTAAAGGCAACAGTGCATCATTAGTCATATTCAATGACTTATTCATTTCATCATTACCATTATTTCATTTGGTGATCTCAACGATCCCAGCTTTATCATTTCTCATTCATTGCTTCATTGCAACGTATCTTATATCATTCCTTTCTTAAGAGGAACTTAACATTCATTCATTTTATAGGGACATTTATTCATTCATTCATTTCTTATAAGGGACAGGCAACATTTCATATTCTTGCAAGAGTTATACAGATAGTACATGATTCTAGTGTTTCATTCAGTTCATTTATTCGATAGCACCGCCAGTTCACTTCTTATTCTATCATTCATAAGGCATCTCATTAATCAAGTGTTTTATCATTTCAGCAGCATTAAGCATAAGGGGCAATGTTATCAATTCATTCTCAGGCAGCGAATCACATTAACAGTTCAATGTGTTATACATTTCAATAATTCTCAACAAAAGCATCTCTATTATTCAGCAACTAAAACATGGGACATTTAGGGACAATTCATAGCATTTCAATACTTCATTTATTAAGCATGAAGGAGTAAGGAGGAGGAAGGACAGTTCCACTCACCCAAAATTCTACTAAGCGTAGCTCCACCAGCGAGCTACGTTCCAATACCCATTCCGTCTAGCCAGCTAAGAGAGACTGCATCAGTCTCAATTCTTCTTATTCCCAATATAAGTCACGGTCCAATATTCTGATCCCATCCAATAAGCCAGCCAAATGCCTCGTGCGGAGCGGGGCATTACAGTCGACGCTCTCTGTCACTCCTTCTCAATGGAGCAACTGGTGCTGGCTATATACCAACAGTCTCCTCCCCTTCAGGAAATACTTCCCCGGCATGCTCATCCTCCTGAGGGACACCCTGACTACCATCAGCAGGCTGATGATTAAGGTTGGGAGCAACTCCATGTATTGGCTCCCCCATAACTGGATCCTCTGCGATGTCCTCTAGAAACTGCTCGAAGCGAAATGACTCTAACTCAGGCAATTCCTCAGCCTCAGAAGGTATCTCGGAATCCTGAGTGTTGGTCATGGTATAATCCTCGACGAATACCACGTCCCTGCTTCTGTAGAGCTTTCTTTCCACTTGGTCGTAGAGTATATAGCCAAACTCACCCCGACCATAGCCGAAAAAGACGTACCACCTTGTCTTCTGTTCAAGTTTGGACCTCTCGTCCTTCGGTACATACATGAAGGCCTTATAACCAAACACTCGCAGGTAATTATATGACAGGTTTTTGTCGTACCATACTTTGTCAGGCACAACATCCTGCAAAGGAGCACTAGGAGATAAATTAATAACATAAACAGTTATGAGACCCCGTCTCACTGTATCGATATTTATATACGGGTACGTATTTTGAGCCATATTTCGTATTGCTTTGTTTTCGAATATTTTAATTTTTTTTCAAAGTATAGGTTAAACTTGACTTAGTTTAATTTGGTTTGGTTCAACTTGGTATAGGGCTTGGTTTGGTTTAGGTGGGTTTGAGACTAGAAGGTTTGTATAAAACCTAACTCCTCTCTCTCTCTTCCATTATTTCATTTCTCTTCTTCTTCTTCCTCCAACCTAAGGCAAGTATATCTTGCCAAATGTTGGACAAATGTGTTGGCCCATTCCATGGTCACACCCGATTTTGATAATCAACATGCACTTAAGTCAATACATAAAATATACAAACTACTGGTAATCATTTCAGAATATATGAAATCTATTTCAACGGACGTTGTACTGCATCAAACGAAGCATCAACGTCATCTGAAGATGACTTATTTTATATTTTATATTTTATTCTGTATTTTACATTTGATTGAGTCTAGGATTTTTTTTGTAAAATCAGTTTTGGTAATATTGGCTTAGGGTTATCCCAGTCCACATTCTAAAAAGCCTACCCATTACCACTCATATATCTTTTTACAAAATATTCCAAAAATTCTTTCTTACAAACTGTTTTGATAAAATATTTTGAAAATCCTGTTGACAGAACTCACAACCGAGTTCGGCCCGAGTTCGGACCGAACTCTGTCCGAGGTCGGTCAGTTTGTATTCAAACTTCTGTTGCCTCCAAATCTGTGAGCAACGTCTATTTACGAGATATCTGCATCTGAACTCTGCCCGAACTCTGTCCGAGTTCGGTCCCAGAAAATACCTATAAATAGAGAAGAACTTTTTATTTCAAATTATTCATCCACTCTTCATCTTCTCTTCTCTACTATTCAAGTGTTTTCAAACGATCCAAGATTTTCAAATCATACCTATACACCTCTTAGCCAAAAGCCAGTAATATCAGAGTTGATTTAGAGTCTTTTGGTATTCCAAGAGTTGTAAAGAGGTCATTCCAAGTTCAACAACTTTTCTTGTTGTGGAGCTGGTCGTGCGCTCGTCACCAAGCACGGTGTTGTGAAGTCGGTCTTGCACTTGTCACCAAGCACGGTGTTGTAAGAGACTACAAGCTCTCAGTTAAAACTTGTGCCATAGTGGATTAACATCGAGCAAGAGTACTCGAGATTGGATTAGTCCTCTCAGAGGGATACCTGTATATATCGCTGTGTCACTGAGTTTGAATTCTCTATCTCTTGCTACATTATATTTACTGTCTCTTATTTCACTGCCATAGTTTAAAAGTTTTAATTGGTGATTATTTTCCGCTGTACACACACACTCTATTCACCTCCCCCTCTAGAGGTGCTCAACGGTCCTACAAAATGTTTTTTTTTGTTCTAAACTCTTCCTTGCATGATTCTAAGCATCTTTAGAACTTGGTATTTTTCATTTTGGTGGATAAATATTTGTAGATATAAGTTTATAGCCTTTTCAGTTTTCTTGGATTTTGATCTACTAAGCTTTATTATTTTCAAGTTTTGATTATTCTATGTTGTAGAGAATTCGATTTTACCCAAAATGGACCTTTGAAAAGTTAGATTTCGACTTATTTTGAGAAAGTTATGGCCAAAATAAGATTTAGACATCTTCTATGTTCATATGTCCTGATTTTGGTAGGGACGATGAATAGTGCCATAGGCATGAATAGTGCCACAGGAATGAATAGTGCCGTAGGAATGAATAGTACCGTATAGCTTGCATAATGCCACATGGATGCATAGTACCGCATGAATGAATAGTGTCGCAGGAATGAATAGTGCCGCATGGCTTGAATAATGTCGCATGCATGAATAGTGCCGCATGGCTTGCATAGAACCACTTGGATGCATAGTGCCGCAGGAATGAATAGTACACATAGCTTGCATAGTACTGCAGGCATAAATAGTGCCGCATGGATGAATAGTGTTGCATGGCTTGCATAGTACCGCAGGCTTGCATAGTGCCGCATGGATGAATAGTGCCGCAGTCATGAATAGTGTCGCATGGCTTGTATAGTACCGCTTGGATGAATAGTACCGCATGGATGAATAGTACCACAGAATGCCGCATAGTGCCTATTTGGCTGATTTGTGGCCAGAATTTCTCCCAACTCCCAACATGAAAGTTGTAGATCTTTTCCTTGGCTTCAAGAATATGTTACTAGCTATTTTATGCAAGTTTCTTTCATTCTTGATATGGAGCTTATGATTGCATTGCATATTTTCTATCTTGGCCTAAATTACGACGACCCTACTTTATAGCTTGATATTTCTTTAATAAATAAATTTTAACATGATTTGATAATATGGTACAGTTATAGAATGATTGTACCCCTCTTATACCCTTAACACTAGCTCATATTCAATTGGTGTTTAGGCCAAGTAGTTACCTCGTTTATTCCTTCTCATATGTTATGATGCACCTTTTATCAAGATCTATCTACAAGCTTTCTTACGTCTATGATTGCTTAACATGATGGTGAGCCATGGTGGGCACTCATGATTTATGTCTTCCTTCTTTTGCTTAACATGATAGTGACCCGTTGTAGTGCACTCATAATGTATGTCTTTCTTCTTTGCTTAACATTATAGTGACCCGTTGCGGTGCACTCAAGTCACAAGTCACTTCTTTGCTTAACATGATTATGGACCATCGTGGCGCACCCCTAACAAGTACTCTTAACATAATAGTGACCCGTCGTGGTGCACTCCAGACAAGTAACATATGATATGACATGAACCATGAATGCTATTGCGACGGCTTTATTGACTTACAAGTAATGAATGATTTGGACACCGTGGGTGTTTCTTTTGAGTGTGTTTGTATAAGCTACATGTTCTGTATTGCATCATGTCTAGGATATGAATTTCTGATTTCCTACGGTCAGGGATTCATACTGAATCTGGCTAGGATTAATGACTAGATTGATCAAGTAGTTCATATAAAGAGGTATTTCGGCTACAAGTAATCCCGTTATCTAGACG
>JANAVB010032770.1:25000-115000 GCA_029216955.1 Iris pallida
CCGGGCGACGTGGTCGCACGCAATACACATCAAAAGGCGCATATTGGCATTGCGGACATGTGGGAACTGACGGAACTCAGTTTCGTCGCGTGTGCGCGACGAAACCAACGCGTATCCGTCGAGGTACCCCCGTATCGGCATTTTGTAAACTTGCCCATAACTTAGTGTACAGTCGTTGAATCGAGACAAAACTTGCGCCAACAGGTCCAGATCGAAATTCTGGTCCTGCATGCCAAGTTTGGTTCGATTCTGAGAAGGTCAAATCGGAACCCATTTTTGGCGGGCCCGCGACCCACTCAAACGGGCGATTTTGTACGCAGCTCCTCGGAATCCAAAACTGGACATACCGTTGAGTTCCTGTCCTCAAACTGAATTTGTAGACATATAGTTTGACGACTTTAGAGACCATATATTTTGGCACGCGTTTCGGTGGAAAACGGGTCCAACGGCGGACATCGTTTTGACCCGAAATTACGATTTTGCCCCTGTTCCAGAATTTAACTTTTGGACAGACGTTTTCTAGGTATATCTTCTTCACCGAGATCATTTTTTATGTTTGTTTCAGCGTTTGGAGTCATCTGTGATTTGTGAGTTTTGCTGCTGACACTTGCTACTCTTGGATTTGTCCTTCTCGTACCGCAGGCAAGGTACCTTGCAACCTTACTCTGTGATTATTATATTTTTATTTTCAGTTGTTATTTTCAGCATTTTATTTCATGTTATTTAAACTGTGCATCCAAGTCAATTGGGTGCAAGCGACTCTATCGGTCGTTTTTTTGTTTTATTTATTCTCTTGTATTGACTTAGTTTATTGACCACCCATTGATGTTGAGGTATTGGTATATCTCATACGGCCTTGACACTTGTTGTATCATGTGGTATAAGTCACATTTAGGACACGTATCCGCGTAGTCGGCTGGCCACCGATACGTATGGAGCTTGCGACGGATAAGGGTAACTGCCAATAGAATTGCATGATAGAAGACTTGGCGGTTATTAGAGGTACATATCAGTCATGGAGATGATGATACTAGACATTGGGTGGGGAGAACATTACCTGACGTATGGGCTTCGATTGCACTTCCCTTGTAACCCGGAAGCTCCGCTGGAGATACGAGTATGAGCCTCTCAGGTTGGCCACTGTCGTTTTTGAACGTCATGCTCTTGGTCACTGGTGCCAAAGAGGGGACTATACCGGGTCCTATATTCAGCCAGGGCTCATGCGTCGCAGGAATGTATCTTAACTGCATATTCACAGTAGAATGGTCATGAACCCGATTACATGCATACATTTTTCTCTTATTATATTATCACAGTTTATATGGCATGGTATTTTCTTGTATCTTGCTATATCCCCTAAGGACCTGGTTATCTCTCCAGGTTTAGACAATTTTCTACAGGAGTACGGAGCGGCATTGGAGATATCCTACATTGATGACGAGGCAGTGCCTTTTGACTTCTAGTCTATTTCTTATCTGAGATAGTTGTAGACATTATTTTACATCTCTTTTCTTTCTATTTGCGGAGGTTGGACTCCAATCTTGTGAGACTATTTTTCATAGCTGTTTGGAGTGAGTATGTTCGCCCGGCTATCTCTTGATACTCTATATTATTCATTTGGACTTTATTATCTTCTGTGTTGAGCTGTGATGAGATTAGATATGTTATTCTGGCCTGTGATTATTTTTATTTACAGCTTATGTGCATATATGAGGATTCCATATATTGGAGTATTCTTCGTATATGTGCAGCTGGCATATTTACGTACTTGGTCCTACGTATTTGGGACTGGGGCGTTACACATAGTTTGGCTTCCTTTGTGGTACTTGCTATTGGGGGTCTGACCCCACTGGTTTTGTTTTGCCAGATCTGATAGAGAAGCCCAAAGGATCTTCCGCACCATCTACTCGACGGTGACCATCCAGAGCACCAGAGTACCCAAGTGGATTTCTCATTTTATTTTCCTACTGGTTATGTACATTATTCTTTTGAGGCATTTAGCCTCCAAGCACGTATTTAGCTCGTGTTTTGGTCCTTGACCTTTAGCCTATGGGCATAAACATGATGTGCATATTCTAGACTGCAGCTAGAGCTATCATGTATGACTAATACTCTAGCTAGTTTCTCTATTTTGTATTACTAGCTTCATGATCATCTATGTATATATGGTTTGGGACGCTTTACTATTGTATGTCTGATGATCATACTTCTTGTACTTTGTATAATTGTATGTGATTGATATACCTAGGAATGCTTAACCTAAGATTGACTGTTGGCTTGTAGAAGTAACTCCCATGTCTTGATAGCTTATACGTGATTTCAGAGTACTGGTGTACTTTGGTATTACGTAGCTGGCCTTGTCCATCCCCACTTGCCAGTATTCTTGTTCTGGGGCGTGACTTAAGTTTTAGTGTTGGCCCATGCAGGTCTGATTTTTTTTCATATATGTGGGGGTTACAGATGTTTATATATCTCAATCACGATATCCTTTATTGATATCCTTCATATTATTCTATATCTCTGATCCTTTGACTTGATATCTGTCTTGATCATTGATCCTTCTTGTCCTCTCGATTTGATCCTTGTGCCATTTAACTTTTAGGGACACTGTTCCTAATTCTTTCGGTTATCTTGTTTAGGTTTTGCCGATGGCAGATCAGCAATCTTCTGTTAGGCCAGTTATGGAGGATTAGTCTCAGCATTCAGAAGAAGAGTCGAGAGTTGGCTCGAGGGCAGAGGTGCCTGTCACTACCATATTTCTAGTTTGAGGGTAAAATTATCATTTTTGGGGTAATTTAAAATTATTAGTATTAATTAGAATTTATGGAAATTTTTAGGAATTATTTTGGATTTATTTGGACTAGTTTGATTTTTGACTAGTTTTGACCCTTGTAGACCTACCTAGAAGCTAACCCTAGTTAGTTGGGCTTGGTTAGGTCAAGTGACTCTAGTCTAACCTAGTATGACTTAAGTTAGTAGTTATTGATTCATTAGAAATTTAATTAGGAATTTAGGAATAAAGTGTTTTGATAAATGGCTTGTGGTTTCACAAGTCATTTTGTGACTAAACTTGATAGGACTAGCTAACCTAGCTCAAACCCCACCCAAACCCAACTTGGCCGGCCAACTAGGTTTAACCTAGGGATTCCCCCACTATAAAGTCCCACCTAGATTTTAGGGCTAGCCTCTTTTAGGGTTCATCCAAAAGTTCTAAGGAAAGAGGTGAGTTCCATCTTCCAAAATTCATTAAAAATCCAATTTAAATCCTTTCTTTCCCAAACCAATTTCATTAGGACCTAAAATCAATGCTCTTGCTGTTGGTATTGGTTATTTGCAGGGAAACAACAATTTGTGAGATTTTGGTGGTTGTGGAAATCATTCCATTTGGGGATTTTTTCACCCATTGTTCACCAATAGGTAACTTTCCTATTTCTCCATGGATTTTCATTTTGTCTTCACCAATAGGAAGCCCTAAGGGTCCCCCTAAGGTCTGGATAGGTTTCGTGTCCAGTGTCGAAGGATTCGTGTCCATTCTGGACACGTATCAGTACACTAGCCATGGTGTTCGACCGAATGCCACAAAGGGCATGTCGATCCAGTTTACCTATTATTTTTGAATAGGAAATAGGTTTTAGATCTAGCTTAGGGATTCCTGTCTTTGTGTCTTGGTTTTCGTGTTGCCCTGTGTCGTTTTGGTGGGGTGGACACGCGCGCGCACACGCTCGCGCGCTGCTACAGGGATCCCCTGCTACTCGGGCCCTGTAGCGGACATGACACGCAACTATTGGACACAAAACTCGACATGAGGCAAGGGGCACTGACTGACACGCCATGTGTCAAGTCCCACGTGTCCCCGTGTCGTGTCGAGTGAGATTTTGATCCCACATGGGGATTTGCCTGAGACAGTACACTGTAGTTTCACCCACTGACACGGGTCTCGTGTCCGACCCTGACACTTCGTGGACACAGGCCAGTGGGCCCATGAGGTAGCCCTATAGGTGGGCTACCCATGTGTGTCACCATGAGATCCCTTCGTGTCTTGTGTCGTGCACACGACACAAGTGCACGTATGCACGAGACAGTGCACTGTCAGTGCACTTGTGTATGTAATTTTGATTTCTGGTTATGGACACGCCATGTCAGGCTATGGGTGATACGAGATGAGTTGTGGGGTTTGTGCATATGGGTTTTTCCTGTCACCAACCTATGGGGTTGAGTTTTAGTTGATTTTCATTAAGCTCTTAATATTGAATAACTGATACTCATTACCTGTCATTTCCAGTTTTTTTTCCAAATCAATATTGTTCATGATTTTAGTTCCTGGAATGATGTTTAATACTGAGGTTAGGTCCTAATTATAATTCTCTTATATATTATCCTGCCATGGTCTAAGTTGGTGTTGAACTGATAAGTGTGGACTGTTATAGATGTTGATGTGTGATGAGGTGTAACATGAACTGATTTTTATTGTTAAATGTTCTTCAAAGCTGGACTGATTTCAAACAGTTCTCTGAAATTCAAATCTGAGATTTGTATGTGTGAAATCTGGAACACTTGGGCTATCTAAGTAAGTTTAATGTAATGTGGCATAGTTGTTCTTAATCTGTAATAGGTTTATGATAGATCAAGGTGAATTGGGTTGAATTATATTTGATGCTCAATGAGTTGTATTGTCCTGTTTAATTCTTCGTTGTCATTATTATACTGTCAACATTCCAATTTGGTATTCCTATCTAAAACTGGGGTGTATGCACTGTTGGATTAATCTGAAACCTGAGATTGAAAGGACAATGAATTGATCTCCTTTCCTTCTTCCTAACTGAGTTTGAGTTCCAGTTTGTATAGCCTGGAAATAGGCCATGCTTTCCTGCCTTATGTTATTCACTATCATGTTTACATACCACACATGTTTTTCTCCTTATTCACTGTCATATTTTCCTGCAACAGAGCACACACACACACAATGTCTCTCCTCATGACAGTTACATGTATACACATCACACACTTCTTTTTCTCCTTCACTTTGGGTATTCCTGCACATGTAAATGGTCAAGAGCACACACACTCACTGTTAAAACACTTGCCTGTCTGCCAGATTTTGCTGCTGTTTGCACATTTGCTCACACATGTATGCCATATCCTCACACACACAAACCTTCTCCTTATTCACTGATTTTACTGCCTACACACACACTAGCACTCTCTCTCTTTCTCTATATTCTATTCCTCACATGTAGGCCATGGTTGTTTGTAGGCCATGGTTGTATTAGGCATATACAATGTGTAAGTGTGTAATTTGTGTGAATACATATATGTCTATAGCTATACTGCTATGAGTAGCTAATGTTGTAGGTTTTACATTTAGCCTAGATTGTGTAATATATTATGTGGTGTGTGCAATGCTTAGGCAATGTGTATACATATGTACTTGTGAGTTGTATGTATATATGTATATATAGTATTTAGCCTAGGTATAATTAGTGTTAGTTCAATATGAATGTATCTATATATAATGTTGGATATACATAGGTGAAGGGATACTTGGAATGTTGTGTGTTGCCTAGTATAGACTTGTTAGAGCCTAGCATGACTGGTTAGACCTAGATAGTTGAGTTTAGACTTGGTTAGACTAGATTGACCTAGTTTGACTTCTAGGGTTGACCAAAGTTGACCAAGAGTTGACTTTGGCCTAGATTGACCTAGAATCATGTAGAATGCATAGTAGAACTCCATTTTACTATTCTGGACTTGTTGTGACTTGTGCTGTTCTGATTAGGAGCCAGACACCACTCCTTGGACGGTACTTTTTATATTGGACACTCAGATACAGGCGAGTACATTCTCTGATCATTTCATATCCTGCTTAGAATTATATTCCTGCTTTAGATTACTATACTTGATGCTGTCACAACATTATCACGGATTAGTACTATATGGATCTCTTCATGCGATGTTATCCCCCTCGAGAGCATCGGGTACATTGTGTCATGTGCGTTTCACTTTCATCATGTACTCCTGTACTTTCATTATACATGTACACTCTTGTGAATCTTGTACTCTCATGTTCACAGAGCCTTCATGTATACTATCATGTGCACCCTTTTAAGGGCCCCATGTGATATCATGTACAATAACATAACTTGGTTAGATACTTGTGTATTGATTGGGGAAAACGGGGGAGTGCTAGTAGTCATGTGAACAATTCCATTGTAGTGTAGATCATATGCAAACTCTTTAGTGTAGATCATGTGCAAATCTGTCCTGTTCACATGTGCTATCTTGTACTCTGCTTCACTAGCCACTATTAGTTCTCTATATACAGTAGCTATTTACATACAGTTCTCTCTCTTTCATCATGTATTTCCTTTAAGTTTCCTGTATTTTACTCTACTGCATGTTTATATTTTCTAACCTGCTATGAATTGTTGAGATGTACTGTGCTCGCTCCTATCCTGACTGGACCTGTTGAAAATATTACAGAGGACGAGGAGGAGGCTTGCCTGGACACTTACTAAGGGGCATCCTTAGATGACACCTGCGAGCTGGACCCTCAGGAGGACCCAGCTCTAGCTGAGAAGATCACCCCGATTGCCTAGACTAGACTAGCTAGGCTTATCTTACTTTATGCAGTCTTGAGACATGTCTTAGTTAGACTTTATTTGGAGTTATGAGTTGTATATATTCTTTCATCTGAGACCTTGTACTGTTGGATATTGCTGGGATTATCTTAGACTACTGCTATTTCATCTATTTACTTCCTTGAGTTCTATTTCATTTCGTGCTATCTCTTTCTTAGTTGTGATTGAGTTTTACTGTTATGTCACCCACATTCGGGGAGTATAAACTGTTTAGATATATATAGTTAGATGTACGTTGACCTAGAACAGCGCTCTACCGCCGACACTGCGGCGTAGGCTGGGCGTTGTTACGTTCTCGTACCCTCACAGTGGGTGTGGGTCGTGACACGTTTTTAGTGGTGGCCCATGCAGGTCTAGACTAGAAGTGTAGTGGTACTCGAACTAGAGTATCACTGCAGCCTGCTATAGGATATAGGACATTAATTTTAAGATACTCAATCACTTTAGGAAAATTCCTTTTATTGCCATCTAAATCCTTTTGTCAGCTGATCCTTTGAATTATAATTGTCCGCCTTTGTTATTTCGCTTCTTTCTCAGAAATTGATACTCTTGTTTGTCTATCTTCAGGATGGTAGAGACTCGACCGCAGTGTGCCGTCCATGAGGATGCTATAGAGGGGACTGCTACCTCTCAGCCAGCACGACGAGGCCAGGGGACTGCAGCTCTTGCCACCTCAGCTCGTGTTGAGACCTCAGCAGCCGCAGCAGGGGGTATGCATCCACCGACTGGGAGGCAGGACCCGGTCTTTCCAAAGGATCCTTTCCAGCCGCCACCACCTCCAGGACATGTGGACGCAGCTCAGATGTTCGCATATTTCCAGCAGTTCATGAACCGACAACAGGCTCGGCAGGACAGAGGCATGGAGTTGGCTGTCACGATAGCCGCAGCTCAACCAGTGGTGCAGCAGCCGATGACACCGGGGATCGAGCAGTTTCAGAAGATGAGCCCCAGGGACTTCATGGGGGCAGAGGGGATCCTGTATACCGACGAGTGGATCGAGCATATGGAGGAGATCTTCCGCTTGGCCAGGATTCCAGCAGACCTTCAGATCGAGGCCGCAGCTAGCCGGATGCGAGATCTTGCTCGCATCTGGTACCAGTCGGACCCCAGGGTGGGGGTACCAGGGCAGACTTGGGAGCAGTTCAGGGGCTTCTTCAAGAAGAAGTTCTCCCCAGATTCAGCAGTCAGAGCCTTGGAGACGCAGTTTGAGAGCTTGGTCCAGGGGAGCCTCTCAGTAGAGGAGTATGCGGGAGAGTTTGGCCATCTCGGCAGGTTTGTTGAGGGGTTGAGCGAGACGGCGAAGGCCCAGAGGTTCCGAAAGGGTCTGGTCAAGGAGGTCAAGTCCCTGACCAAGGGGAACAGAGATGCTACGTTTGAGGAGATCTTGACGGGAGCCTTGCTAGCAGAGGATGACCTTGAGCTTAGGCTCAAGAGGGGGAGAGACCCAGTTGGAGGTAGCAGCAGCGGGGGCCAGGCCAAGAGGCTCCACTTTCAGCATCTGCAGCTGAGGCAGTTCCAGCCACAGCCGATTGAGCAGAGGCCAGCGCACCAGCAGCAGTTTCAGCATCAGGCACCCAGGCACCAAACAGTCAGTTGCACCTTCTGTAAGAAGCCTGGGCATGTCTTCAACGAGTACAGAAAGAGGCTCGGGAAGTGCCTTCTTTGCGGGGCAGCAGATCATCAGATGAGGGATTGTCCTAGGTCTGGAGGACGAGCAGCTCCGGAAGATGGAGCCAGAGCTCCAGTAGGCCAGCAGAGGGGACCAGCCCTGCCGACGCAGCAGCAGAGGTTTGTCCAGCACCAGCAGTAGGCCAGGGGAGGCCAGCAGGGGCGAGCTTTTGCCATGGCAGAAGGAGAGGCAGAGGTGACTGGAGAGCTGATTGCAGGTTCGATTCTTCTTGATTCCAGTCCAACATTTTCCTTATTTGATTCTGGTGCTTCGTATAGCTTCGTTTCAGTATCTTTTGCGATTAGACACGGTATCATAGCTAAATCGTTGCCTAGGACTTGCAAGATCACGACCGGGGGTGGTATTATCCTCGTGAGTGATGTTTGTAAGGGTCGGAGAGTAGTTTTGGGAGGCCGTGAGTTAGAGGTGAGCCTGCTCGTAATGCCATTGCCGAACTATGATATAGTACTAGGCATGGATTGGTTGAGCAGGCACCACGCCAGTATTGATTGCAGAAGGGGTAGAGTTCTCTTCAGAGCACCGGGGGAGCCAGAGTTCGAGTACTCCAGACGTCAGGCAGAGCAGAGCAGCGGAGTCTTCTGTGGAGTCTCGGTCGAGGAGCAGGCGATTCCACACCCCTTGATAGCAGAGTATATGGATGTTTTCCCAGAGGAGTTGCCGGGACTGCCACCAGACAGGGACATAGAGTTATCGATAGACTTGGTTCCAGGAGCGGAACCCATCTCTCAGCATGTCTATTGGGTGAACAACAGCGAGCTGGTGGAGCTGAAGAAGCAGGTGGATGAGCTACAGGACAAGGGCTTCATCCGCTCGAGTTTATCGCCATGGGGTGCACCAGTGTTGTTCGTGCCGAAGAAGGATGGGTCAGTACGCATGTGTATTGACTATAGGGCACTCAACAACCTCACAATCAAGAACAAATACCTACTGCCGCGGATCGACGATCTATTTGACCAGTTGAGCGGAGCTCGGGTATTTTCCAAGATTGATCTGAGGTCGGGATATCACCAGGTGAAGGTGAAGGGGGAGGATATTCCCAAGACCGCCTTCAGGACGCGGTACGGGCAGTTCGAGTTTTTGGTTATGCCGTTTGGGCTAACCAATGCACCTGCAGTGTTTATGAACCTTATGAACAAGGTGTTCCATCAGTATCTGGATCAGTTTGTAGTGGTGTTTATTGATGATATCTTGATATATTCCAAGACTGAGGAGGAGCACGAGGAGCATTTGAGGATAGTGTTGGAGATTCTCAGGAAGGAGCAGCTTTACGGGAAGCTCTTCAAGTGTGAGTTCTTCTTGGATCGGGTGGATTTCTTAGGGCATGTGGTGACTGGAGATGGTATCTCAGTTGACCCCAAGAAGATCGTGGCAGTTGAGGCATGGACAGTGCCGACTTCAGTTACAGAGATCAGGAGCTTCCTGGGGCTGGCAGGGTATTACCGGAGATTTGTGCAGGATTTCTCCTGGGTTGCAGAGCCGTTGACACGGTTGACCCGGAAGGATACTGAGTATGTATGGTCAGAGGAGTGTCAGGCAGCGTTTGATGAGTTGAAGAAGCGGCTGACGACAGCTCCGATTCTGACGTTGCCTTCAGGATCAGGTAGATTCACTATATATAGTGATGCTTCAAGGAAGGGGCTGGGTTGTGTGTTGCAGCAGCACGGGAAGGTAATTGCCTATGCTTCCAGGCAGTTACGTCCTCATGAGTAGAAATGCCCTACCTACGACCTGGAGCTGGCAGTAGTGATTTTTGCTTTGAAGTTGTGGAAGCATTATCTGTACGGTGAGAGGGTGGAGATCTTCACAGATCACAAGAGCCTGAAGTATGTGTTCACTAAGAAGGAGTTGAACATGAGATAGCACAGATGGCTGGAGTTGATGAAGGATTTTGACATCCTACTGCAGTATCATCCAGGAAAGGCCCACGTTGTTGCCGATGCCTTGAGTAGGTATCCGACAGCCATGTGTTTGACCATGGATCGGCATTTGCTTGCCGACTTGGAGAGCCTTGGGATTGAGGTGATCGTGCCGGGAGTGCAGATACAGCTATAGGGGATGCAGATTCAGTCAGACTTGGTGGACAGGATCAAGGCGGCCCAGTTCGAGGATGTGGCTTTGCAGAGTATCAGAGAGCAGATCAGTATAAGAGTGGGGGATCCTGAGTTTTCACTTGCAGAGGATGGTGCCCTGAGGCACGGTGCCAGGTTATGTGTGCCTAGCGGGGAGCTCAGAGAGCAGATTATGCAGGAGGCTCACAGATCTCAGTACTTTATACACCCGGGTGCCAACAAGATGTACCGAGATCTGCGGGAGCATGTATGGTAGTCAGGAATGAAGCGGGAGGTGTCCCACTTCATAGCTAGGTGCTTGGTCTGTCAGCAGGTCAAGACAGAGAGACAGAGGCCCGGTGGATTGTTGCAGCCGCTGTCCATTCCTGAGTGGAAATGGGAGCATATCACAATGGACTTCGTCTCAGGATTGTCGTGTACTCCATGAGGGAAAGATGCAATTTGGGTCATCGTTGATAGGTTGACCAAATTGGCCCACTTCTTGCCATTCAAGGTGGGTACGTCTATAGAGAGGCTGGCGGAGATGTATATGCGGCAGATAGTCAGGATCCACGGAGTTTCGGTCAGCATCATCTCAGATCGGGATAGCCGTTTTACTTCCTATTTCTGGAGGAGTCTACAGACCAGCTTGGGCACTCAGCTCAAGTTTAGTACTGCATACCACCCCAGACGGACGGACAGTCAGAGCGGACTATTCAGACCCTTGAGGATATGCTGCGGACGTGCGTTCTGGACTTTGGAGGTTCCTGGGAGGATCATCTTCATTTGCTGGAGTTTGCCTATAACAATAGTTTCCAGGCCAGCATCGAGATGTCACCTTTCGAGGCTCTGTACGGGCGTAGGTGCCGTACACCCTTATCCTGGGATGATGTTGGTGAGCGAGCCTTACTGGGGCCAGAGATGGTTGTTGATGCGACCGAGAAGATGAAGCTCATCAGGGACAGACTTCGCGTGGCACAGGACAGACATCGGCACTGGGCCGATAGCCACCGGAGGCCCTTGGAGTTTGAGGTACAGATTAGAGTAGGATTAGATTTAGGGTGTTTCTTTGTGATTTTTTTGATCATGTTTGTTTACTATATTAATTGAGACCTTGCTTGTGATTAGGTCGGAGACCAGGTTTTCTTGAGGATATCTTCGACTCGTGGTACGATACGTTTTGGTGGAGGCGGGAAGCTTAGCCCGCGCTTCATCGGCCCTTTCGTTATCAGCGGGAGAGTCGGTGACGTGGCTTACATGCTAGACTTGTCGCCTGTACTTGTGGGGGTCCACAACGTATTCCATGTATCACAGTTGAGACAGTAAGTGGCTGACCCTAGCCATGTGCTCGATCATTCGGAGATAGAGGTTGGGCCTTCTCTCAGCTATCCAGAGCAGCCAGTGGAGGTGTTGGATCGACGGAAGAAGGTTCTGAGGAACCAGGTGATACCTTTGGTACGCGTCGCATGGAGGCATCATTCTCCAGAAGAGTCTACCTGGGAGCGGGAGGATGAGATGCGCAAGCGGTACCCCTATCTTTTTGGACCGTGGGGTATACTTTCTATCCTTCTCATCAGTTGCATTTTGCCTTTCAATTTCGAGGACGAAATTCTTTTAAGGAGGGTAGATTTGTCACTACCACATTTCTAGTTTGAGGGTAAAATTGTCATTTTTGGGGTAATTTAAAATTATTAGTATTAATTAGAATTTATGGGAATTTTTAGGAATTATTTTGGATTTATTTGGACTAGTTTAATTTTTGACTAGTTTTGACCCTTGTAGACCTACCTAGAAGCTAACCCTAGTTAGTTGGGCTTGGTTAGGTCAAGTGACTCTAGTCTAACCTAGTATGACTTAAGTTAGTAGTTATTGATTCATTAGAAATTTAATTAGGAATTTAGGAATCAAGTGTTTTGATAAATGGCTTGTGGTTTCACAAGTCATTTTGTGACTAAACTTGATAGGACTAGCTAACCTAGCTCAAACCCCACCCAAACACAACTTGGCCGGCCAACTAGGTTTAACCTAGGGATTTCCCCAGTATAAAGTCCCTCCTAGATTTTAGGGCTAGACTCTTTTAGGGTTCATCCAAAAGTTCTAAGGAAAGGGGTGAGTTCCATCTTCCAAAATTCATTAAAAATCCAATTTAAATCCTTTCTTTCCCAAACCAATTTCATTAGGACCTAAAATCAATGCTCTTGCTGTTGGTATTGGTTATTTGCAGGGAAACAACAATTTGTGAGATTTGGGTGGTTGTGGAAATCATTCTATTTGGGGATTTTTTCACTCATTGTTCACCAATAGGTAACTTTCCTATTTCTCCATGGATTTTCATTTTGTCTTCACCAATAGGAAGCCCTAAGGGTCCCCCTAAGGTCTGGATAGGTTTCGTGTCCAGTGTCGAAGGATTCGTGTCCATTCTGGACACGTATCAGTACACTAGCCATGGTGTTCGACAGAATGCCACAAAGGGCATGTCGAACCAGTTTACCTATTGTTTTTGAATAGGAAATAGGTTTTAGATCTAGCTTAGGGATTCCTGTCTTTGTGTCTTGGTTTTCGTGTCACTCTGTGTCATTTTGGTGGTGTGGACACGCGCGCGCACACGCTCGCGCGCTGCTACAAGGATCCCCTGCTACTCGGGCCCTATAGCGGATACGACACGCAACTATTGGACACGAAACTCGACACGAGGCAGGGGGCACTGACTGACACGCCATGTATCAAGTCCCACGTGTCCCCGTGTCGTGTCGAGTGAGATTTTGATCCCACACGGGGATTTGCCAGAGACAGTACACTGTGGTTTCACCCACTGACACGGGTCTCGTGTCCGACCCTGACACTTCGTGGACACAGGCCAGTGGGCCCATGAGGTAGCCCTATAGGTGGGCTACCCATGTGTGTTACCATGAGATCCTTTCGTGTCTTGTGTCGTGCACACGGCACAAGTGCACGTGTGCACGAGACAGTGCACTGTCAGTGCACTGTGTGTATGTAATTTTGATTTCTGGTTATGGACACGCCGTGTCAGGCTATGGGTGACACGAGATGAGTTGTGGGGTTTGTGCACATGGGGTTTTCCTGTCACCAACCTATGGGGTTGAGTTTTAGTCGATTTTCATTAAGCTCTTAATATTGAATAACTGATACTCATTACCTGTCATTTCCAGTTTTTTTTCCAAATCAATATTGTTCATGATTTTAGTTCCTGGAATGATGTTTAATACTGAGGTTAGGTCCTAATTATAATTCTCTTATATATTATCCTGCCATGGTCTAAGTTGGTGTTGAACTGATAAGTGTGGACTGTTATAGATGTTGATGTGTGATGAGGTGTAACATGAACAGATTTTTATTGTTAAATGTTCTTCAAAGCTGGACTGATTTCAAACAGTTCTCTGAAATTCAAATTTGAGATTTGTATGTGTGAAATCTGGAACACTTGGGCTATCTAAGTAAGTTTAATGTAATGTGGCATAGTTGTTCTTAATCTGTAATAGGTTTATGATAGATCAAGGTGAATTGGGTTGAATTATATTTGATGCTCAATGAGTTGTATTGTCCTGTTTAATTCTTCGTTGTCATTATTATACTGTCAACATTCCAATTTGGTATTCCTATCTAAAACTGGGGTGTATGCACTGTTGGATTAATCTGAAACCTGAGATTGAAAGGACAATGAATTGATCTCCTTTCCTTCTTCCTAACTGAGTTTGAGTTCCAGTTTGTATAGCCTGGAAATAGGCCATGCTTTCCTGCCTTATGTTATTCACTATCATGTTTACATACCACATATGTTTTTCTCCTTATTCACTGTCATATTTTCCTGCAACAGAGCACACACACACAATGTCTCTCCTCATGACAGTTACATGTATACACATCACACACTTCTTTTTCTCCTTCACTTTGGGTATTCCTGCACATGTAAATGGTCAAGAGCACACACACTCACTGTTAAAACACTTGCCTGTCTGCCAGATTTTGCTGCTGTTTGCACATTTGCTCACACATGTATGCCATATCCTCACACACACAAACCTTCTCCTTATTCACTGATTTTACTGCCTACACACACACAATAGCACTCTCTCTCTTTCTCTATATTCTATTCCTCACATGTAGGCCATGGTTGTTTGTAGGCTATGGTTGTATTAGGCATATACAATGTGTAAGTGTGTAATTTGTGTGAATACATATATGTCTATAGATATACTGCTATGAGTAGCTAATGTTGTAGGTTTTACATTTAGCCTAGATTGTGTAATATATTATGTGGTGTGTGCAATGCTTAGGCAATGTGTATACATGTGTACTTGTGAGTTGTATGTATATATGTATATATATAGTATTTAGCCTAGGTATACTTAGTGTTAGTTCAATATGAATGTATCTATATATAATGTTGGATATACATAGGTGAAGGGATACTTGGAATGTTGTGTGTTGCCTAGTATAGACTTGTTAGAGCCTAGCATGACTGGTTAGACCTAGATAGTTGAGTTTAGACTTGGTTAGACTAGATTGACCTAGTTTGACTTCTAGGGTTGACCAAAGTTGACCAAGAGTTGACTTTGGCCTAGATTGACCTAGAATCATGTAGAATGCATAGTAGAACTCCATTTTACTATTCTGGACTTGTTGTGACTTGTGCTGTTCTGATTAGGAGCCAGCCACCACTTCTTGGACGGTACTTTTCAAATTGGACACTCAGATACAGGCGAGTACATTCTCTGATCATTTCATATCCTGCTTAGAATTATATTCCTGCTTTAGATTACTATACTTGATGCTGTCACGACATTATCACGGATTAGTACTATATGGATCTCTTCATGCGATGTTATCCCCCTCAGGAGCATCGGGTACATTGTGTCATGTGCGTTTCACTTTCATCATGTACTCCTGTGCTTTCATTATACATGTACACTCTTGTGAATCTTGTACTCTCATGTTCATAGAGCCTTCATGTATACTATCATGTGCACCCTTTTAAGGGTCCCATGTGATATCATGTACAATAACATAACTTGTTTAGATACTTGTGTATTGATTGGGGAAAACGGGGGAGTGCTAGTAGTCATGTGAACAATTCTATTGTAGTGTAGATCATGTACAAACTCTTTAGTGTAGATCATGTGCAAATCTGTCCTGTTCACATGTGCTATCTTGTACTCTGCTTCACTAGCCACTATTAGTTCTCTATATACAGTAGCTATTTATTTACAGTTCTCTCTCTTTTATCATGTATTTCCTTTCAGTTTTCTATATTTTACTCTACTGCATGTTTATATTTTCTAACCTGCTATGAATTGTTGAGATGTACTGTGCTCGCTTCTGTCCTGACTGGACCTGTTGAAAATATTACAGAGGACGAGGAGGAGGCTTGTCTGGACACTTACTACGGGGCAGCCTTAGATGACACCTGCGAGCTGGACCCTCAGGAGGACCCAGCTCTAGCTGAGGAGATCACCCCGATTGCCTAGACTAGACTAGCTAGGCTTATCTTACTTTATGCAGTCTTGAGACATGTCTTAGTTAGACTTTATTTGGAGTTATGAGTTGTATATATTCTTTCATCTGAGACCTTGTACTGTTGGATATTGCTGGGATTATCTTAGACTACCGCTATTTCATCTATTTACTTCCTTGAGTTCTATTTCATTTCGTGCTATCTCTTCCTTAGTTGTGATTGAGTTTTACTGTTATGTCACCCCCATTCGGGAAGTATAAACTGTTTAGATATATATAGTTAGATGTACGTTGACCTAGAACAGCGCTCTACCGCCGACACTGCGGCGTAGGCTGGGCGTTGTTACGTTCTCGTACCCTCACAGTGGGTGCGGGTCGTGACACATTTTTAGTGGTGGCCCATGCAGGTCTAGACTAGAAGTGTAGTGGTACTCGAACTAGAGTATCACTGCAGCCTGCTATAGGATATAGGACATTAATTTTAAGATACTCAATCACATTAGGAAAATTCCTTTTATTGCCATCTAAATCCTTTTGTCAGCTGATCCTTTGAATTATAATTATCCGCCTTTGTTATTTCGTTTCTTTCTCAGAAATTGATACTCTTATTTGTCTATCTTCAGGATGGTAAAGACTCGATCGTAGCGTGCCGTCCATGAGGATGCTATAGAGGGGACTGCTACCTCTCAGCCAGCAAGGCGAGGCCAGGGGACTGCAGCTCTTGCCACCTCAGCTCGTGTTGAGACCTCAGCAGCCGCAGCAGGGGGTATGCATCCACCAACTGGGAGGCAGGACCCGGTCTTTCCAGAGGATCCTTTCCAGCCGCCACCACCTCCAGGACATATGGACGCAGCTCAGATGTTCGCGTATTTCCAGCAGTTCATGGACCGACAGCAGGCTCGACAGGACAGAGGCATGGAGTTGGCTGTCACGACAGCCGCAGCTCGACCAGTGGTGCAGCAGCCGAGGATACCGGGGATCGAGCAGTTTCAGAAGATGAGCCCCAGGGACTTCATGGAGACAGAGGGGATCCTGTATGCCGACGAGTGGATCGAGCATATGGAGGAGATCATCCGCTTGGCCAGGATTCCAGCAGACCTTCAGATCGAGGCCGCAGCTAGCCGGATGCGAGATCTTGCTCGCACCTGGTACCAGTCGGACCCCAGGGTGGGGGTACCAGGGCAGACTTGGGAGCAGTTCAGGGGCTTCTTCAAGAAGAAGTTCTTCCCAGATTCAGCAGTCAGAGCCTTGGAGACGCAGTTTGAGAGCTTGGTCCAGGGGAGCCTCTTAATAGAGGAGTATGCGGGAGAGTTTGGCCGTCTCGGCAGGTTTGTTGAGGGGTTGAGCGAGACGGTGAAGGCCCAGAGGTTCCGGAAGGGTCTGGTCAAGGAGGTCAAGTCCCTGACCAAGGAGAACAGAGATGCTACATTTGAGGAGATCTTGACGGGAGCCTTGCTAGCAGAGGATGACCTTGAGCTTAGGCTCAAGAGGGGGAGAGACCCAGTTGGAGGCAGCAGCATTGGGGGCCAGGCCAAGAGGCCCCACTTTCAACATCAGCAGCTGAGGCAGTTCCAGCCGCAGCCGATTAAGCAGAGGCCAGCGTACCAGCAGCAGTTTCAGCATCAGGCACCCAGGTACCAGACAGTCAGTTGCACCTTCTGCAAGAAGCCTGGACATGTCTTCAACGAGTGCAGAAAGAGGCTCGGGAAGTGCCTTCTTTGCGGAGCAGCAGATCTTCAGATGAGGGATTGTCCTAGGTCTGGAGGACGAGCAGCTCCGGGAGGTGGAGCCAGAGCTCCAGTGGGCCAGCAGAGGGGACCAGTCCTGCCGACGCAGCAGCAGAGGTTTGCCAGCACCAGCAGCAGGCCAAGGGAGGCCACCAGGGGCGAGCTTTCGCTATGGCAGCTGAAGAGGTAGAGGTGACTGGAGAGCTGATTGCATGTTCGATTCTTCTTGACTCCAGTCCAGCATTTGCCTTATTTGATTCCGGTGCTTCGCATAGCTTCGTTTCAGTATCTTTTGCGATTAGACACGGTATCATAGCTGAATCGTTGCCTAGGACTTACAAGATCATGACCGGGGGTGGTATTATCCTCGTGAGTGATGTTTGTAAGGGTCGGAGAGTAGTTTTGGGAGGCCGTGAGTTGGAGGTGAGCCTGCTCGTAATGCCATTGCCGAACTACGATATAGTACTAGGCATGGATTGGTTGAGCAGGCACCACGCCAGCATTGATTGCAGAGGGGGTAGAGTTCTCTTCAGAGCACGGGGGGAGCCAGAGTTCGAGTACTCCAGACGTCAGGCAGAGCAGAGCAGCGGAGTCTTCTGTGGAGTATCGGTCGAGGAGCAGGCGATTCCACACCCCTTGATAGCAGAGTATATGGATGTTTTCCCAGAGGAGTTGTCGGGACTGCCACCAGACAGGGACATAGAGTTCTCGATAGACTTGGTTCCAGGAGCGGAACCCATCTCTCAGCATGTCTATCGAGTGAACAACAGCGAGCTGGTGGAGCTGAAGAAGCAGGTAGATGAGCTACAGGACAAGAGCTTCATCCGCTCGAGTTCGTCGCCATAGGGTGCACCAGTGTTGTTCGTGCCGAAGAAGGATGGGTCAGTACGCATGTGTATTGACTATAGGGCACTCAACAACCTCACGATCAAGAACAAATACCCACTGTCGTGGATCGACGATCTATTTGACCAGTTGAGCGGAGCTCGGGTATTTTCCAAGATTGATCTGAGGTCGGGATATCACCAGGTAAAGGTGAAGGGGGAGGATATTCCCAAGACCGCCTTTAGGATGCGGTACGGGCAGTTCGAGTTTTTGGTTATGCCGTTTGGGCTAACCAATGTACCTGCAGTATTTATGAACCTTATGAACAAGGTGTTCCATCAGTATCTGGATCAGTTTGTAGTGGTGTTTATTGATGATATCTTGATATATTCCAAGACTGAGGAGGAGCACGAGGAGCATTTCAGGATAGTGTTGGAGATTTTCAGGAAGGAGCAGCTTTACGGGAAGCTCTCCAACTGTGAGTTCTTCTTGGATCTGGTGGATTTCTTGGGGCATGTAGTGACTGGAGATGGTATCTCAGTTGACCCCAAGAAGATCGTGGCAGTTGAGGCATGGACAGTGCCGACTTCAGTTGCAGAGATCAGGAGCTTCCTGGGGCTGGCAGGGTATTACCGGAGATTTGTGCAGGATTTCTCCCGGGTTGTAGAGCCGTTGACACGGTTGACCTGGAAGGATACTGAGTATGTATGGTCAGAGGAGTGTCAGGCAGCGTTTGATGAGTTGAAGAAGCGGCTGACGACAGCTCCGATTCTGACGTTGCCTTCAGGATCAGGTGGATTCACTATATATAGTGATGCTTCAGGGAAAGGGCTGGGTTGTGTGTTGCAGCAGCACGGGAAGGTAATTGCCTATGCTTCCAGGCAGTTTCGTCCTCATGAGAAGAAATACCCTACCCACGACCTGGAGCTGGCAGTAGTGATTTTTGCTTTGAAGTTGTGGAAGCATTATCTGTACGGTGAGAGGGTGGAGATCTTCACAGATCACAAGAGCCTGAAGTATGTGTTCACTTAGAAGGAGTTGAACATGAGACAGCCCAGATGGCTGGAGTTGATGAAGGACTTTGATATCCTACTGCAGTATCATCCAGGGAAGGCCAACGTGGTTGCCGATGCCTTGAATAGGTATTCGACAGCCATGTGTTTGACCATGGATCGGTATTTGCTTGCCGACTTGGAGAGCCTTGGGATTGAGGTGATCATGCCGGGAGTGCAGATACAGCTATGGGGGATGCAGATTCAGTCAGACTTGGTGGACAGGATCAAGGCGGCCCAGTTCGGGGATGTGGCTTTGCAGAGTATCAGAGAGCAGATCAGTATAGGAGTGGGGGATCTTGAGTTTTCACTTGCAGAGGATGGTGCCCTGAGGCACGGTGCCAGGTTATGTGTGCCTAGCGGGGAGCTCAGAGAGCAGATTATGCAGGAGGCCCACAGATCTCAGTACTCTATACACCCGGGTGCCAACAAGATGTACCGAAATCTGCGTGAGCATGTATGGTGGTCAGGGATGAAGCGGGAGGTGTCCCACTTCGTAGCTAGGTGCTTGGTCTGTCAACAGGTCAAGGCAGAGAGATAGAGGCCCGGTGGATTGTTGCAGCCGCTGTCTATTCCCGAGTGGAAATGGGAGCATATCACGATGGACTTCGTTTCAGGATTGCCACGTACTCCAGGAGGGAAAGACGCGATTTGGGTCATCGTTGATAGGTTGACCAAATCGGCCCACTTTTTGCCATTCAAGGTGGGTACGTCTACAGAGAGGCTGGCGGAGATGTATATGCGACAGATAGTCAGGATCCACGGAGTTTTGGTCAGCATCATCTCAGATCAGGATAGCCATTTTACTTTCTATTTCTGGAGGAGTCTGCAGACCAGCTTGGGCACTCAGCTCAAGTTTAGTACTGCATACCACCCCCAGACGGACGGACAGTCAGAGCGAACTATTCAGACCCTTGAGGATATGCTGCGGACGTGCGTTCTGGACTTTGGAGGTTCCTGGGAGGATCATCTTCATTTGGTGGAGTTTGCCTATAATAATAGTTTCCAGGCCAGCATCGAGATGTCACCTTTCGAGGCTCTGTACGGGCGTAGGTGCCGTACACCCTTATCCTGGGATGATATTGGTGAGCGAGCCTTACTGGGGCCAGAGATGGTTGTTGATGCGGGCGAGATGGTGAAGCTCATCAGGGACATACTTCACGTGGCGGACAGACATCGGCACTGGGCCGATAGCCACCGGAGGCCCTTGGAGTTTGAAGTACAGATTAGAGTAGGATTAGATTTAGGGTGTTTCTTTGTGATTTTTTTTGATCATGTTTGTTTATTATATTAATTGAGACCTTGCTTGTGATTAGGTCGGAGACCAGGTTTTCTTGAGGATATCTCTGACTCGTGGTACGATACGTTTTGGTGGAGGCGGGAAGCTTGGCCCGCGCTTCATCGGCCCTTTCGTTATCAGCGGGAGAGTCGGTGACGTGGCTTACAGGCTAGACTTGCCGCCTGCACTTGTGGGGGGTCCAAAACGTATTCCATGTATCACAGTTGAGACAGTACGTGGTTGACCCTAGCCATGTGCTCGATCATTCGGAGATAGAGGTTGGGCCTTCTCTCAGCTATCCAGAGCAGCCAGTGGAGGTATTGGATCGACGGGAGAAGGTTCTGAGGAACCAGGTGGTACCTTTGGTACGCGTCGTATGGAGACATCATTCTCCAGGAGAGTCTTCCTGGGAGCGGAAGGATGAGATGCGCGAGCGGTACCCCTATCTTTTTGGACCGTGAGGTATACTTTCTATCCTTCTCATCAGTTGCATTTCGCCTTTCAATTTTGAGGACGAAATTCTTTTAAGGAGGGTAGATTTGTCACTACCACATTTCTAGTTTGAGGGTAAAATTGTCATTTTTGGGGTAATTTAAAATTATTAGTATTAATTAGAATTTATGGGAATTTTTAGGAATTATTTTGGATTTATTTGGACTAGTTTGATTTTTGACTAGTTTTGACCCTTGTAGACCTACCTAGAAGCTAACCCTAGTTAGTTGGGCTTGGTTAGGTCAAGTGACTCTAGTCTAACCTAGTATGAATTAAGTTAGTAGTTATTGATTCATTAGAAATTTAATTAGGAATTTAGGAATCAAGTGTTTTGATAAATGGCTTGTGGTTTCACAAGTCATTTTGTGACTAAACTTGATAGGACTAGCTAACCTAGCTCAAACCCCACCCAAACCCAACTTGGCTGGCCAACTAGGTTTAACCTAGGGATTCCCCCACTATAAAGTCCCTCCTAGATTTTAGGGCTAGCCTCTTTTAGGGTTCATCCAAAAGTTCTAAGGAAAGAGGTGAGTTCCATCTTCCAAAATTCATTAAAAATCCAATTTAAATCCTTTCTTTTCCAAACCAATTTCATTAGGACCTAAAATCAATGCTCTTGCTGTTGGTATTGGTTATTTGCAGGGAAACAACAATTTGTGAGATTTAGGTGGTTGTGTAAATCATTCCATTTGGAGATTTTTTTACCCATTGTTCACCAATAGGTAACTTTCCCATTTCTCTATGGATTTTCATTTTGTCTTCACCAATAGGAAGCCCTAAGAGTCCCCCTAAGGTCTGGATAGGTTTCGTGTCCAGTGTCGAAGGATTCGTGTCTATTCTGGACACGTATCAGTACACTAGCCATGGTGTTCGACAGAATGCCACAAAGGGCATGTCGATCCAGTTTACCTATTGTTTTTGAATAGGAAATAGGTTTTAGATCTAGCTTAGGGATTCCTATCTTTGTGTCTTGGTTTTCGTGTCGCCCTATGTCGTTTTGGTGGTGTGGACACGCGCGCGCACACGCTCGCGCGCTGCTACAGGGATCTCCTGCTACTCGGGCCCTGTAGCGGACACGACATGCAACTATTGGACACGAAACTCGACACGAGGCAAGGGGCACTGACTGACACGCCATGTGTCAAGTCCCACGTGTCCCCGTGTCGTGTCGAGTGAGATTTTGATCCCACACAGGGATTTGCCTGAGACAGTACACTGTGGTTTCATCCACTGACACGGGTCTCGTGTCCGACCCTGACACTTCGTGGACACAGGCCAGTGGGCCCATGAGGTAGCCCTATAGGTGGGCTACCCATGTGTGTCACTACGAGATCCCTTCGTGTCTTGTGTCGTGCACACGACACAAGTGCACGTGTGTACGAGACAGTGCACTGTCAGTGCACTGTGTGTATGTAATTTTGATTTCTGGTTATGGACACGCCGTGTCAGGCTATGGGTGACACGAGATGAGTTGTGGGGTTTGTGCACATGGGGTTTTCCTGTCACCAACCTATGGGGTTGAGTTTTAGTCGATTTTCATTAAGCTCTTAATATTGAATAACTGATACTCATTACCTGTCATTTCCAGTTTTTTTTCCAAATCAATATTGTTCATGATTTTAGTCCTTAGAATGATGTTTAATACTGAGGTTAGGTCCTAATTATAATTCTCTTATATATTATCCTGCCATGGTCTAAGTTGGTGTTGAATTGATAAGTGTGGACTGTTATAGATGTTGATGTGTGATGAGGTGTAACATGAACTGATTTTTATTGTTAAATGTTCTTCAAAGCTGGACTGATTTCAAACAGTTCTCTGAAATTCAAATCTGAGATTTGTATGTGTGAAATCTGGAACACTTGGGATATCTAAGTAAGTTTAATGTAATGTGGCATAGTTGTTCTTAATCTGTAATAGGTTTATGATAGATCAAGGTGAATTGGGTTGAATTATATTTGGTGCTCAGTGAGTTGTATTGCCCTATTTAATTCTTTATTGTCATCATTATACTGTCAACATTCAAATTTGGTATTCCTATCTAAAACTGGGGTGTATGCACTATTGGATTAATCTGAAACCTGAGATTGAAAGGACAATGAATTGATCTCCTTTCCTTCTTCCTAACTGAGTTTGAGTTCCAGTTTGTATAGCCTGGAAATAGGCCATGCTTTCCTGTCTTATGTTATTCACTATCATGTTTACATACCACACATGTTTTTCTCCTTATTCACTGTCATATTTTCCTGCAATAGAGCACACACACACAATGTCTCTCCTCATGACAGTTATATGTATACACATCACACACTTCTTTTTCTCCTTCACTTTGGGTATTCCTGCACATGTAAATGGTCAAGAGCACACACACTCATTGTTAAAATACTTGCATGTCTGCCAGATTTTGCTGCTGTTTGCACATTTGCTCACACATGTATGCCATATCCTCACACACACAAACCTTCTCCTTATTTACTGATTTTACTGCCTACACACACACACTGGCACTCTCTCTCTTTCTCTATATTCTATTCCTCACATGTAGGCCATGGTTGTATTAGGAATATACAATGTGTAAGTGTGTAATTTGTGTGAATACATATATGTCTATAGCTATAGTGCTATGAGTAGCTAATGTTGTAGGTTTTACATTTAGCCTAGATTGTGTAATATATTATGTGGTGTGTACAATGCTTAGGCAATGTGTATACATGTGTACTTGTGAGTTGTATGTATATATGTATATATATAGTATTTAGCCTAGGTATACTTAGTGTTAGTTCAATATGAATGTATCTATATATAATGTTGGATATACATAGGTGAAGGGATACTTGGAATGTTGTGTGTTGCCTAGTATAGACTTGTTAGAGCCTAGCATGACTGGTTAGACCTAGATAGTTGAGTTTAGACTTGGTTAGACTAGATTGACCTAGTTTGACTTATAGGGTTGACCAAAGTTGACCAAGAGTTGACTTTGGCCTAGATTGACCTAGAATCATGTAGAATGCATAGTAGAACTCCATTTTACTATTCTGGACTTGTTGTGACTTGTGCTGTTCTGATTAGGAGCCAGACACCACTCCTTGGACAGTACTTTTCATATTGGACACTCAGATACAGGCGAGTACATTCTCTGATCATTTCATATCCTGCTTAGAATTATATTCCTGCTTTAGATTACTATACCTGATGCTGTCACGACATTATCACGGATTAGTACTATATGGATCTCTTCATGCGATGTTATCCCCCTCGGGAGTATCGGGTACATTGTGTCATGTGCGTTTCACTTTCATCATGTACTCCTGTGCTTTCATTATACATGTACACTCTTGTGAATCTTGTACTCTCATGTTCACAGAGCCTTCATATATACTATCATGTGCACCCTTTTAAGGGCCCCATGTGATATCATGTACACTAACATAACTTGTATAGATCCTTGTGTATTGATTGGGGAAAATGGGGGAGTGCTAGTAGTCATGTGAACAATTCCATTGTAGTGTAGATCATGTGCAAACTCTTTAGTGTAGATCATGTACAAATCTGTCCTGTTCACATGTGCTATCTTGTACCCTGCTTTACTAGCCACTATTAGTTCTCTATATACAGTAGCTATTTACATACAGTTCTCTCTCTTTCATCATGTATTTCCTTTCAGTTTTCTGTATTTTACTCTACTGCATGTTTATATTTTCTAACCTGCTATGAATTGTTGTGATGTACTGTGCTCGCTCTTGTCCTGACTGGACCTATTGAAATTATTACAGAGGACGAGGAGGAGGCTTGCCTGGACACTTACTACGGGGCAGCTTTAGATGACACCTGCGAGCTGGACCCTCGGGAGGACCCAGCTCTAGCTGAGGAGATCACCCCGATTGCCTAGACTAGACTAGCTAGGCTTATCTTACTTTATGTAGTCTTGAGACATGTATTAGTTAGACTTTATTTGGAGTTATGGGTTGTATATATTCTTTCATCTGAGACCTTGTACTGTTGGATATTGCTGGGATTATCTTAGTCTACTGCTATTTCATCTATTTACTTCCTTGAGTTCTATTTCATTTCGTGCTATCTCTTTCTTAGTTGTGATTGAGTTTTACTGTTATGTTACCCCCATTCGGGGAGTATAAACTGTTTAGATATATATAGTTAGATGTACGTTGACCTAGAACAGCGCTCTACCGCCGACACTGCGGCGTAGGCTGGGCGTTGTTACGTTCTCGTACCCTCACAGTGGGTGCGGGTCGTGACAGTGCCAGTCCATCCCGATCAACCAGCTCAGCCCGTACAACCAGAAGTTCGAGCAGAGGTAGTTCCAGATCAGTCTGATGTACCTGCACTCATAGGGATTATTAAAGAAATGATGGAGTCACAACAATGATGAGATTTCGTTCTCCAGCAGAGTATCCAGATGTTGATAGATAGTAGTTTGCAAGGAATACCCGAGGAACTTCAAATCGAGGACTTGCAGCCAGAGCAAGTACAGGTTAGAGGCAGACAGTACCAGTCACCCAGCCCGTCAGCATATCGAGTCCGACCTACTGTAGAGGCAGTACAAGAGCAAGGGCATGGAGCTAGAAGGACCGTATCCAGAACTGAGGGTTGTAAGAGGAACCATCCTTATGTATCAGGCTTTTCACCTCGACAACCATCAGCAGTACTAGCAGACCAACATCCATATCAGAGCCAGGAGTTATCGGTCGTATGTTCCTTTTGTGAAAGGGAAGGGCACACTCATCTTACATGTCGGAGGGCTAACTTTTTATGTTTATCGTACGGTTCACCTGACCACATGATAGGGATTTGTCCCCGAAGGAGTTCAGCTGGATCTTCATCCTTCCAGCCTTCCAACCAGCAGGCACCAACGCCAGTTCAGCAGCAGCAAGCTCAGAGGCAGAAAAACCAGCAGCAGTATCGAACAGAACAAGCATGTACCTATTGTGGAAATTTAGGGCATTCTACATCAGTTTATCGGACGGCCAATAGGCGATGCTTCCGCTGTGGAGCAGAGGACCATTCAATTAGCACTTGCCCATATCCGACATCCCGAGGAAGACCATCTACACCAGATATACCCCTACCATCCTTTCAGTCACCCCCATCATCGCCTCTAGTAGTGGACGAGCAGCTAGGGCCAATCCTAGATGTTCAACTATCGATACAGTAGCCACCGCCATCGTGAGCTCAGAGGATCAGACAGCTCAAAGCACAGTTGCATGCACAGTACCAGGAGCAGCTCTAGTATCAGCACGAGGGTAATACCTTGGGAGTCTCAGGTACCATCTTCATGGTCTTCCATCAATTTTTCTCTTGGTATTTGTGTTTCAGTGGCAGGCCAGGTAGTGGCGATATATCTTGGGTTCTTGCAGGCGACCTTGTATTCTATCCACGTATGGAGTACAATGGTCGGCTTGATTTATTCAGTGATTGGAGGCGAGTTTCTCGTTCCCAACTCTTCTGTCTTCGGAGTCGAGGCATGTGATAACTTCATTGGTATCGACTACGATGATACGTCCTAGGTAGAGTTATGTCTTAGACTAAGTCATTGGTACCAGCTTACTTTGAGACTTGACCTTATCCATTTTGGAGTCAGCGTAGGCCAACGAGAACGTTGGTCCCTACTCAACTGTCTCAGGAGACATATTTATTCATATGCCTCCAGCCCTTCTTGATTGTGATTGTGTCACTACCACATTTCTAGTTTGAGAGTATTTTTGTCATTTTTGGGGTTATTTGAATTTATTATAATTTATTTGAATTTATGGAAATTTTTAGGATTTGTTTTGGAATTATTTGAATGATGGTTGACTAGGCTGACTTTGACTAGCATTGACCTTGGTAGACTAACCTAGAAGATAACCCTAGTTGTGTTTAGACTTGATTAGGTCATGTGACCCTAACCTAACATTAAGTTGATTCCTAATAGGCCATTAGAATTTAAGTTGGAATAGTTATGTCATAAGCCATGACTTATGGTTGAACCATTGATTAACAACTTTGCACATAGGGGCCCAAAGCCCAACCCACTAGCTAACCCTAACCCTAATCCATTAGTTGGTCGGCCACACCACAGCTACATAGGGAATCCCACCCTATAAATACTCTCTTCCATTAGGGCTAGCCTCTTTAGGAAAGTTTTATTTGGAAAGAGAGGTATGTACCAACTTCATTAATTCATAAAAATCCAAATTAATTCCTTTTTCCCTTAAACAAATTGCAATAGGTTTTAATTTAGGTTTTCTTGCTGTTGGTATATTTTATTCTCAGTTTCATAGCAATTTGGTGAAGTTTGGGGAGCAAGGAGACACCCCCTTTTGGAGCTTTTTGAGGAGTTGTGCCACCAATAGGTAAATCCATAAAACTCAATGTTAGATGCTGTTATTATTGCATATTGACCTAGATCTAAGTGTCCCCTAGCTAACCCTAGATTTTTGTAGGATTTTGTGTCCATTTCGTGTCCTAAATGGACACATATCAGCCCACTAGTTAAGGTGTTTGATGAAATGCCCCAAAGGGCATTTCGATTTAATTTTTAGAAAGTTTCTGAATAGAAATTTGGGTTTTGTTGTGGCTTACTTGTTTCTGATGGACTGAGATTGTTTTCGTGTCGTGTCGTGTCAGAAATTGGACACGAACACGCGGGTTGACACACTGCACACGTTGCCCTGCTACTCGGGTGCTGTTTCTCGTTGGACACGACGACTCAGGTCATGCCACTTGGCGTGGGCCAAGGGGCAATGACTGACACGAGGTCCTCCAAGTTGGAGACACTCTCGTGTCGTGTCGGACACATTTTTTAGCCCGTACTGGGTTTTTACTGACTGTTCAGTCGGGTTTTCGTGCACTGATACGCACTCCTAGATACGACACCGTGACACGTGGACCTGTGTCAGGCTGTGTCAGACGAAGACCTATATTGGGCGAACTCGTGGGTATGTGCACGAGACAGGAAGTGTCCTATGTCGGGTGCACGACATGCGTACACTTGTGCACGAGGCTGTACTGCTATGTCGTGTCCAGTTTGGTCGATTTGGGTTTAATTGATATGGACACGTCGTGTCACGTTGTGGTGGACACGTCGTATCACGTTGTGGTGGACACGAGACACTCTCTGGGACACGAACACATGTTGGGTTTACATTACCAACCATTTGATTTACATCTTAGAATGTTTTAAACCATTAATTCCCATTTACCCTATTTGTGAACTGATACATAATATTCAGTATTCCCAGTTTTTTTCTAGTTTTAATATTCAAACTTTGGCAGTTGATTTAACCTCATTAGAACTGTTATTAGCATGATTTAAAACCCTAATGTTGTTCTCCTACATGTAATCTGTCACGACCCGCACCCTAGAATAAGGACACGTGACGTGGGTACGTCCAGCCTACGCCGCAGTGTCGGCGGTAGAACGATGTCCTAGGTCATAACATCTAACAGATAAGGGTAATATACAGTTATACTCCCCGAATGGGGGTGACATAACAGAATATAACTCAACCACATCTAAGGTAGAACATGAAAGGAAAGATAGATAAATATCCAGAAATGAAAAACACAAAGATACAACCCAGAGTTCTAAGTGTCTAAATAAGTACATATCCAAATAACATCTCAGAAACTCAATAAAAAATCTAGAAGATAAAGACATCCTAATCTAGGGAAGTATCATCAACTGCTTGCAGGTCCAAGTCACTAGGGGTGTCTAATGCTGCACCAAGAGGGATAGACACCAGAGCCTCATCATTCACTGTAAAATTTTCAACAGGTCCAGTCAGGACAGGAGCGAGTACAGTACATCTCAACAAAATCATAACCGGTTAGGAAATATAACATGCTAGAGAGTAAAATACAGGATCTGAAGAAATAATATGATAAAAAGAGAGAGACTGTAAGTAAATAGCTACAATATATATAGAAAACTAACAGTGCTAGTGATTCAGAGCACAAGATGGTTATGTAAACGGCACGATGTTATACACGAGTAATCTACAGAGGTTGTACACGAGTAATCTACTAGATTGAATACATAACCACTTCTACTCCCCCGCCCCAATCAATACACAAGGATCTGGCTAAGTTATGTTATTATACACGAAGGTCATGTGAATACATGATTATACACGATTTCACACGTTTCGTACACGAAAGTCACAAATACAAGGAGTACACGATGTTCACGATAAAGTACACGAACACGAAATACCCGATGTATCCGCTAAGGGGATAACATCGCCCAACAAGATCCATATAGTACTAATCCGTGTTTCCAACGTGTCAGCATCATGTAAAGTAATCTAAAGCAGGAATATAATCCTAAACAAGATATAAAATGATCAGAGAATGTACTCGCCTGTATCCTGAGAATCTGGAGAATATATACTGTCCGAGGAGTGGTGTCTGGCTCCTATTAGAACAGCACAAGTCACAACAAGTCCAGAATGGTAATAAGATACACTACAATGCGTTCTACATGAATCTAGGTCAAACTAGACCAAAGTCAACTTTTGGTCAACTCTGGTCAATCCTAGAAGTCAAACTAGGTCAACCAAGTCAAACCTAGGTCAAACTAGTCTATACTAGTATAACTAGTCTATTCTAGGTCTAACAATGCCACACAAGTCTAACTAGACTCTAAACTGACAAGCAGATACATCCATAGGCTAAGAGCCTAGGCTAGCCATTAGGCAATACCATGCCTAAACCAACCTATAATCATATATCACATGTCAATCTATAAGCCTAAAATATTATACACACATTAATATATTATACAATCTAATATAGAATTACACCTAACATATAGGCTACCTATATATATATTCATTTGGGAAAGCTAACATGTGTGTGCATAGAGTGCCACATATATATGCTAATGTATGTGTGTGTCATGAGTGAATCCTGAACAGTGAGTGTATTAGGCAAAAACAGTGCATACATGTTAAGGGAAACAGGGAATGATTTTACTGTGTGTGAAGATATCCAGAACAGTGAGAGTGTCATGAGTGACATGGCAATGATGTGAGATAGGTAATAGGGAAAAGGTCTTAGTTAACTACAGAAATGAACATTCACATCCCAGGTTTAACTAAATTTCAGTTAATATCACAGTTCAATAGGGAACTGGGACTCAGGTTTTTGAAGGAAACAAATAGTTAATGAATCTTCACAGCCAACTAAAACATGGTTAACATTCATTTGTTAACAGTCACTCAATTCCAGTTCAGGCATTCAATAATCAAGAGGAAACTCAGGTTTCAGTCAAATGGAAGACAATGTATATATGTGCAATAGGAAATAGAAAACAGTGAAGGTAATTCATTCTCAGGTTATTAAGGAAATTATATATCAGTTGCAAATGGAAGGAAAACAAAGACAGTTTTAAAACAGTGTGTATGTGTGTGTAGGCATAGCAGTGGGTGTCAGGACATGGCAGGTAGGTAAACGTGTCGATATAGTGTCAAGTGCATCCTAGAAGTGTCCAAATTGTGCTAAAACCTGTGGGTAGTGCAATGTATGCTTGAAGGACATGCAAGGATGCAGGGAAATAGGTTTCAGTTTAACAGTGTTGTGAGAGTTCGATTTAGTGAGTGTGGCAAATCAGATTTCAACCAATGAATCACACATGAATGTATCAGAAAATTCAAAATCCTAAACTGACCCAATGCATATCCTTCTCAGGTTACACATTCAATCTCACATTAACTCAAAACTGGAACACAGTGTAGTCCATTGCAAAACCCAACTAATCCTATTCGAACCATCTCTCAAATCTACTAACACAATAACAAACTAGTAACTAACAAACATTATATATAAATCTAATCAAAACTCCACATTGTAGTAACTAACATAGGTGTAAGTGAATTGAACATGGCAATTTAAATCAATGAAAATTGTGTTTAAACAGGGAATTAAAGTTCAGATTTTCAGACAGTGACCTTGTCTATCAATCGACTATTTCAGTCCAACCTACATTAGAAAATCTATTTCGAATCCAAAAATTCCATCCAATACCTAAACTAACATGTAAACAAACTAATATAGATTACAAACATGTAGGAATACTAATTGATAACTGAAACAACAATTTAAAAATAGATTTAATGGGATTGAAATTGGGTTCAACAGTTTTAGGAATCTGAAATAGAGTATCAGTCGAATACAAGTCCAAATCCAAATTCCACATTACAAAACCTAAACTAATAGGTAAACTCAATTAACATAGATCATTAATCATGTTTAGGATCTAATTAGCAATTAAAAACATGAACTAAAACATTAAAACCAGAATTAATAGTGAATCAAATGACAGAACTGTGCACGCACAGTTAAGTGCAAAGCAGTGTCGTGCACGTGTTTCCAGTGCTCGTGCACGTGACACAAAGCGACACAGATCTCGTGATCGTGTCCCAGTATTGAGGGGGACTAGGGCTAGGTCAGGGACACCCTGATACGTGTCTACGACGCGCGTGTGTATGATACGACACACGTATCAGTGTCAAAAATCGATTGTAGCCGATACAGTGCAAAACCAGTGTTCGGCTTCGTGCGTGTTCGACACGACACGAGAGGCCCTAAAACTTGACACACGTGGTGTCAGTCGATGCCCCATCGCGTGTGTCAAAAATCTCATGTCCACGTGGCGTGTGCTGCGCGCAATCGACCACGAGCAGCAGGGGAAGCAACACTGCTCGTGCGCGCGTGGCACCCTGCGTGTTCCCGTGTCCACCGCGACCCGACACGACACCAAAATCAACTCAGGATACTGGAATCCCATAAGCAACACTAAACCCTAGAATCCTATTCAAAAACTTCTTAGAAATTAGGTCAAAATCCCCTTTGGGGTATTTCATCAAATGGTTGGTTTAATGGGCTGATACGTGTCTAGTTAGGACACGAAATGGACACAAAAACCTACAGAAATCTAGGGTTAGCTAGGGGACATCTAGATCTAGGCTAATATGCAATAATAACAGCAATTTACAAGAGTTTTAATGGAATTACCTATAGGTGTCAATATCCCCAAAAAGCTCCAAAGAGGGGGTGTTCCTCTTGATGGCCAAACTCCTCCAAATTGTCCCCACTCTGAAATTTCTCACCATAGCCATCAAATTCACAGAGATTAGAATCTATTGCAAGAAATTAGGAAGAAAAAGGAGTTGAAATGGAGGAGTTATGGATTGGGGAAGAAAGGGGTTTACCTCTATTTTCCAAACTTGCTATTTCCTAAAGGAGGCTAGCCCTAAGTGGTAGAGACATTAAATAGGGGTGTGGAACCCTAGGTGGCTGGCCATAAATGCTAGGGTTAGGGATTTGGTTTCACTAATTGGGTTATGGGCCTCTATGGGCCTTAAGTCATAAGTCATGGTTCATGAAATCACTAGTCATAATCTAACCTATTCATTATCCCTATTTTTTCCAATTTAATTCTAATGACTAGAGTATCATTAACTTAGGGTAAACTAGGGTTTCATAATCTAACCAAGTGGTCATGACTAGGGTTAGCTTATAGGACAATCTCCAAAGTCAACATAAGTCAAGTCAACTAAAACACCAAAATCAATTATACTAAAAATCTCTAAAAATCACATTAATTCCAATAAATCTAAATAATACATAATAATTCCAAATATTTCTCAAAATTTTAAAAATGACCAAAATACCCTCATTTGGAAAACTGGGTGTCACATAATCTACTTGTGTGTGAATTTTGGGGTGGTTTCATTGAGTATAGGATTCAAAATGGGATTTCAAACCTTTGGGACTGAAAACTGAAAACATGAATTGGTTTCCTTTCCTTTTCTTTCCTTTTTAGCAACACACTCATTCATATACACTCACTATCTAGTATTGGACTATAAACATCACTCACTCACTCTCACATACACAAGCATTGACACACTCCCTAGCTAAACCTGTCAACTATCCCACACATACACATCCTACTGTCCACTGGACTGAACACATATTGACACTTGCTATACTGCTGAGCTACTCACTGATTTTCCTAATATCACTCACTGTCAACTAACACACACACACACACACACACACACACACACACACACACACACACACACACACACACACACATACACACAGTTAACTCTCACCCTCTCACTCATGCACACACACTTGACACCTCTCCACTTTTCTATCTCTATGTGTGTGTGTATATATATATATATATATATATATATTTATATATATATATATATATATATATATATATATATATATATATATTATATGTTATGTGTATAGTTACATATATATATATACATATATATATATATATATATATATATATATATATATATATAAAATATATATATATATATATATATATATATATATATATATATATATATATATATATATATATATATATATATATCTGTGTGTGTGTGTATATATATTTAGTTGGTCGTGTATATAGATATTGGTATATATGTAGTTAGGCTATATATATTTTGTGTGATATACATGTATAGGAGATTGGTTATACCTTAACATTGTGGGATAGTGTCTTAGGTATCCTAAGACATGTTAGCCTATGGTTGATTGAGTTAGCCTTATAGAGTTTGATTAGATAGTTAACCCTTGGCCTAATTACCTTGTGAACTAGTCTATGTTGACCAAAACCTTAGTTAGTCTAAGTTTGACCTAGACTTTACCTAGCTTGATCATGTTGACTAGTATAGACTAGTTTAGACCTAGAATAACTTGTTTGACCTAATTTAGACTTGTTAGACCTAGTTTGACCATAGTTGACCTAGGTTTGACTTCTTGGTTGACCAGGGTTGACCAAGAGTTGACTTTGGCCTAAATTGACCTAGATTCATGTAGAATGCATTGTAGTACATCTTTTTACCATTCTGGACTTGTTGTGACTCGTGTTGTTCTAAGTAGGAGCCAGATACCACTCCTCGAATAGTACTTTTATCTTGGACACTCAGATACCAGGCGAGTACATTCTCTGATCATTTCATATCCTGTTTAGAATTATTTTTCTGCTTTAAATTACTTTACTTGATACTGTCACGTTGGTCACACGGATTAGTACTATATGGATCCCTTTTTGAGATGTTATCCCCTCAGGGAGCATCGTATACTACATGTTCTGTACGTTTCACTTACATGGTGTATCACTATGCTTCACGATTCATTGATCACTTATGACATGTACTCTCATGATTACAGAGTCTTCCTTGAATCACCCCATTTATTGGCATTCCTAGAATCACCCATTTATGGGCCCTCCATGTATCACCCCTTGTGGGCCTTTGTATGGAATCATAACATAACCTGGCTGGATCCTTGTGTATTTTTTGGGGGTACGGGGGAGTATAAGCAGACATGTGAATAATATCCTAGTAGTATCTCACCTGTTCGCCTCCATAGTGTCTCATCAGAATCTCATATGTCATTCACATGTTTATATTGTACTCTGACTCACTAGCCACCGATAGTTCTCTATTTACTGTATATATATATATATTTCCATTACAGCTTTCTCTGTTTACATCCTGTAATTTCTTTCAGTTCTTGTATCTTACTTTACTGCATGATTATATTTTCTAACCTGCTATGAACTGTTGAGATGTGTTGTGCTCGCTCTTGTCCTGACTGGACCTGTTAAAAATATTACAGAGGACGAGGAGGAGGCCGGTGTGGATACCTTTTACGGTGCTACCTTAGATGAGATATTGGACCTGGACCAGCAGCAGGTCCCACTAGTAGTGGATGACACACCTCTAGACTAGGATGTTTTCATTTACATTACTCTCTGGATGATTGTATATATTTGATACTTGGGATATGTATTTATCTTAGACACTTAGACTCTCTGTTTGTACTTGCAGATTTCCTTTCATTTTAGCACTATATTGATCTATCTATCTTCTATCTTATCTTCTGCCTTAGTTGTGATTGAGTTTACTTTCTGCTATGTCACCCCCATTCGTGGTGTATAAACTGTTTAACATTATATGGTTAGATGTCGTGACCTAGGACAGCGTTCTACCGTCGACACTGCGGCGTAGGCTGGACGTACCCACTTTTCGTGTCCTTACTTTAGGGTGCGGGTCGTGACACGTTTTTAGTGGTGGCCCATGCAGGTCTAGACTAGAAGTGTAGTGATATTCGAACCAGAGTATCACTACAGCCTGCAGTAGGATATAGGACATTAGTTTTCAAGGTAGTCAATCACATTAGGAAAAACTCTTTATCAGATTTTGTATATCTAAATTTTGCTGCTTATTGTCTTCCTTTGAATTTAAACTGTCCTCCTTTGATATTTCGACTCATTCTCAGCAATTGTTTCTTTTTGATCTGTCTCCAGGATTGTTGAGACGAGATCATATCGCCAGGGCCAGGGGGACGCCGATGAGAGGTCTGCCACCTCTCATACTCAGCAGCCAGCCCCTGGTACCGCAGCCCCAGTCATACCAGCCGAGGTAGGCATTTTAGCTGCTTTTGGAGGAGCCCCTCCACCTGTGAGGCATGAGCCGATTCCGGTGATTTCGGATGTCCTTCAGCAGCAGCAGCCACCTGTGGGGACAGTTGATGCCGTTCAACTGTTAGCCTTCTTCCGACAGTACACGGAGGGTCAACAGACACAGCAGCAGAGGCACACAGCATAGCTCACACGAGGCATTGAGCTGGCAGTGACTGCGATAGAGAGAGTTGTAGCTCAGCCAGCGACAGCTCCGTAGCTGCACCATCCACGGGAGAAGGGCATCCAAGATTTTCAGAAGATGCACCCGAAGGACTTCCGAGGGACAGAGGGAATCTTGTATGCCGATGAGTGGATTGAGCACATGGAGGAGATATTCAGTTTGGCTGAGATCCCGACGAGGCCTAGATTGAGGCAGCGGCCAGCATGATACAGGATCTGGCCCGTACATGGTACCAGACCGACCCGAGGGTTGGTACTGCAGGACAGACTTGGGCAGCTTTCAAGAAGCTGTTCAAGGAAAAGTTCTTCCCGGACGCAGCGCTGGGGGCCTTCGAGACTCAGTTCGAGGCCCTAGTACTGGGGAGCCAGTCTGTAGAGGAGTACGTAGGAGAGTTCTGCCGTCTGAGCAGATTTGTAGAGGGCTTGTAGGAGGCGACGAAGGCTCGGTGGTTCCGGAAGGGCTTGGTAAAGGAGGTCAAGTCCTACACCAAGAATGCCCGCAGCGCTACCTTTAAGGAGATCCTAGTGGACGCGTTAGCTGCAGAGGATGATCTTGAGCTTAGGCTCAAGAGGGGGCGAGACTTCCAGGGAGGCAACAGTAGAGGAGGACCGGCCAAGAGGCCGCACATTCAGCAGCAGCACCAGCAGCACCACCAGCAGCAGAGGTTCCAGCCGCAGCTGTTTCAGCAGCCGAGGCATCAGCCAGTGCAGCATCAGCAGCAGAAGGTACAGCAGTAGGCACCGAGGCAGCAGGCCACCACCTGTGCTTATTGCAAGAAGCCAGGGCACGAGTGGAACGAGTGTAGGAAGAGGCTGGGCAAGTGTCTGGTATGTGGTTCAGGAGACCATCAGATGAGGGAGTGTCTCGTAGCACGAACAGCTCATGAAGGAGGAGCCAGAGCTCCAGCAGGCCAGCAGAGGGGGCCAGCCCTACCGATACAGCAGCGGAGATTTGTTCAGCATCAGCAGCAGGCCAGGGGAGGCCAGCAGGGGCAAGCTTTCGCCATGGCGGCTGAGGATGCAGAGGTGATAGGGGAGCTGATTGCAGGTTCGGTTCTTCTCGACTCTAGAACAGCTTTTGCATTATTCGATTCTGGTGCTTCACAAAGTTTCATATTAGTATCATTAACGATTAGACACGGTATCATAGCTGAATCGTTGCCTAGGACTTACAAGATCACGACCGGGGGTGGCATTATCCTCGTACGTGATGTTTGTAAGGGACGGAGTATTGTTTTGGGAGGCCGTGAGTTGGAGGTGAGCCTGCTCGTAATGCCATTGCCGAACTATGATATAGTACTCGGTATGGATTGGTTGAGCAGGCAGCATGCCAGCATTGATTGTAGAGGGGGTAGAGTCCTCTTCAGAGTGCCGGGGGAGCCAGAGTTCGAGTACTCCAGACGTCAGGCGGAGCAGAGCAGTGGGGTTTTCTGCGTAGTCTCGGTTGAGGAGTAAACAATTCTACACCCCTTGATAGAAGAGTATATAGATGTTTTTCTAGAGGAGTTGCCTGGGTTGCCGCCAAACAGAGACATTGAGTTCTCGATAGACTTGGTTCCAGGAGCAGAACCCATCTCTCAGCACGTCTATCGAGTGAACAATAGTGAGTTGGTGGAGCTGAAGAAGCAAGTGGATGAGCTGCAGGACAAGGGCTTCATCCGTTCGAGTTCGTCACCATAGGGTGCACCAGTATTGTTTATGCCGAAGAAGGATGCGTCAGTACGGATGTATATTGACTATAGGGCACTCAACAACCTCACGATCAAGAACAAATACCCACTGTCGCGGATCGACGATCTTTTTGACAAGTTGAGCGGAGCTCGGGTATTTTCCAAGATTGATCTGAGGTCAGGATATCACCAGGTGAAGGTGAAGAGGGAGGATATTCCCAAGACCGCTTTCAGGATACGGTACGGGCAGTTTGAGTTTTTGGTTATGCCGTTTGGGCTAACCAATGCACCAGTAGTGTTTATGAATCTAATGAACAAGGTGTTCCCCCAGTACCTGGATCATTTTGTGGTGGTGTTCATTGACGACATCTTGGTATATTCCAAGACTGAGGAGGAGCACGAGGAGCATTTGAGAATAGTGCTGGAGACTCTCAGGAGGGAGCAGCTTTTTGGAAAGTTCTCCAAGTGTGAGTTCTTCTTAGACCGGGTGGACTTTGTGGGGAAAGTGGTGACTGGAGATGGGATCTCAGTTGACCCCAAGATGATCGCAGCAGTTGAGGCATGGGCAGCGCCGGCTTCAGTGGCAGAGATCAGGAGTTTCCGGGGGCTGGCAGGGTATTATCGAAGATTTGTACAGGATTTCTCCCGGGTTGTAGAGCCGTTAACTCGGTTGACCCGGAAGGATGCTGAGTATGTTTGGTCAGAGGAGTGTCAGGCAGCTTTTGATGAGTTGAAGAAGCGGCTTACGACAGCTCTGATTCTGACATTACCTTCAGGATCAGGGGGATTCACTATTTATAGTGACGCTTCAGGAAAGGGGCTGGGTTGTGTCTTGCAGCAGCATGAGAAGGTGATTGCCTATGCTTCCAGGTAATTACGTCCCCATGAGAAGAACTACCCTACCCATGACCTGGAGCTGGCAGCGGTGATATTTTCTCTGAAGTTGTGGAAGCACTATCTGTATGGGAAGTGGGTAGAGATTTTTACAGATCACAAGAGCTTAAAGTATGTGTTCACTCTGAAGGAGTTGAACATGAGGCAGCACAGATGGCTAGAGTTGATGAAGGACTTCGACATATCACTTCAGTATCACCCAGGGAAGGCCAACGTGGTTGCCGATGCCTTGAGTAGTTATCTGACAGCCATGTGTTTGACCATGGACCGTCACTTGCTTGTTGATTTAGAGAGCCTTGGGATTGAGGTGATCGTGCCCAGAGTTCAGATGCAGTTATGGGGCCTGCAGATTCAGTCAAACTTGGTAGAGAGGATCAAGTCGGCACAGTTTGAGGACGTTGCTCTGCGGTGTCTCCGAGAGCAGGTTCATGCAGGATTGGTGGATGGCGAGTTTTCTCTTGCAGAGGATGGTGCCTTGAGGCATGGTTCCAGGTTATGTGTGCCCAACGGAGAGCTCAGGGAGCAGGTTTTACAGGAGGCCCACAGATCTCAGTACTCTATACACCCTGGTACCAACAAAATGTACCGATATCTGAGGAAGCATGTTTGGTGGTCCGGGATGAAGCGGGAGGTGGCTAGCTTCGTAGCTAGGTTCTTGGTCTGTCAGCAGGTTAAGGCAGAGAGGCAGAGGCCCGGTGGATTATAGCAGCCGCTGCCCATTCCTGAGTGGAAATAGGAGCATATCACTATGGATTTCGTATCTGGATTGCCGCGTACACCAGGAGGAAAAGACGCAATTTGGGTCATCATTGACAGGTTGACCAAATCGGCCCACTTTTTGCCATTCAAGGTGGGTACGTCTACAGAGAAGCTTGTGGAGATGTACATACGGCAGATAGTTAGGATTCACGGAGTTCCGGTCAGCATCGTCCCAGATCGGGATAATCGTTTTACTTCCTATTTCTGGAGGAGTCTGCAGATTAGCTTGGGCACTCAGCTCAAGTTTAGTACTGCATACCACCCCCAGACGGACGGAAATTCAGAGAGGACTATTCAGACGCTAGAGGATATGCTGCGGACGTGCGTCTTGGACTTTGGAGGTTCCTAAGAGGATCATCTACATTTGGTGGAGTTTGCTTACAACAACAGTTTCCAGGCCAGCATTGAGATGTCACCTTTCGAGGCTCTGTACGGGCGTAGGTGTCGTACACCCTTATCTTGGGATGATGTTGGTGAGCGAGCTTTACTGGGGCCAGAGATGGTTGTTGACGCTACCGAGAAGGTGAAGCTCATCAGAGATAGACTTCGCATGGCACAGGACAGACATCGGCACTGGGCCGATAGCCATCGGAGGCCGTTAGAGTTTGAGGTACAGTTTAGAGTAGGATTAGATTTAGGTTTGTTTATTTGTGTTTTATTTATCATATTTATTTATCATAATTAAATTGAGACCTTGCTTGTGATTTGGTTGGAGACCAGATTTTCTTGAGGATATCTCCGACTCCTGGTACGATACATTTTGGTGGAGGCGGGAAGCTTAGCCCGCGCTTTATCGGCCTTTTCATTATCAGCGTAAGAGTCGATAACGTGGCATACAAGCTAGACTTGCCACCTGCACTAGTGGGGGTCCACAACGTATTCCATGTATCACAATTGAAACAGTACGTGGCTGACCCTAGCCATGTGCTTGATCATTCGGAGATTGAGGTTGGGCCTTCTCTCAGCTATCCAAAGCAGCCAGTGGAGATAATGGATCGACGGAAGAAGGTTCTGAGGAACCAGGTGATACCTTTGGTTCGCGTCGCATAGAGGCATCATTCTCCAGGAGTGTCTACCTGGGAGCGGGAAGATGAGATGCGCGAGCGATACCCATATCTTTTTGGACCCTGAGGTATACTTTCTATCATTCTCATCAGTTGCATTTTGCCTTTAAATTTCGAGGACGAAATTCTTTTAAGGAGGGTAGATTTGTCACTACCACATTTCTAGTTTGAGTGTATTTTTGTCATTTTTGGGGTTATTTTAATTTATTATTATTTATTTGAATTTATGGGAATTTTTAGGATTTATTTTGGAATTATTTGAATGATGGTTGACTAGATTGACTTTGACTAGCATTAACCTTGGTAGACTAACCTAGAAGCTAACCCTAGTTGTGTTTAGACTTGATTAGGTCATGTGACCCTAACCTAACTTTAAGTTGATTTCTAATAGGCCATTAGAATTTAAGTTGGAATAGTTAAGTCATAAGCCATGACCTATGGTTGAACCATTAATTAACAACTTGGCACATAGGGGCCCAAAGCCCAACCCACTAGCTAACCCTAACCCTAATCCATTAGTTGCCCGGCCACACCACACCTACATAGGGAATCCTATCCTATAAATACTTTCTTCCATTAGGGATAGCCTCTTTAGGAAAGTTTCATTTGGAAAGATAGGTATGTACCAACATCATTAATTCATAGAAAATCCAAATTAATTCCTTTTTCCCTCAAACAAATTGCAATAGGTTTAAATTTAGGTTTTCTTGCTATTGGTATATTTTATTCTCAGTTTCATAGCAATTTGGTGAAGTTTGGAGAGCAAGGAGACACCCCCTTTTGGAGCTTTTTGAGGAGTTGTGCCACCAATAGGTAAATCCCTAAAACTCAATGTTAGATGCAATTATTATTGCATATTAACATAGATCTAAGTGTCCCCTAGCTAACCCTAGATTTCTGTAGGATTTTGTATCCATTTCGTGTCCTAAATGGACACGTATCAGCCCACTAGTTAAGGTGTTTGATGAAATGCCCCAAAGGGCATTTCGATTTAATTTTTAGAAAGTTTTTGAATAGGAATTTGTGTTTTGTTGTGGCTTACATGTTTCTGATGGACTACGATTGTTTTTGTGTCGTGTCGTGTCAGAAATTGGACACGAACATGCGGGTTGACACACTACACACATTGTCCTGCTACTCGGGTGCTGTTTCTCGTTGGACACGGCGACTTAGGTCATACAACTTGGCGTGGGGCAAGGGGCAATGACTGACACGAGGTCCTCCAAGTCGAAGACACTCTCGTGTCGTGTCGAACTCATTTTTCAGCCCGTACTGGGTGTTCACTGACTGTTCAGTCGGGTTTTCGTGCACTGATACGCACTCGTAGACAGGACACCGTGACACATGGACCTGTGTCAGGCTGTGTTAGACGAAGACCTATATTGGGCAAACTCGTGGGTGTGTGCACGAGACATGAAGCGTCCTGTGTCGGGTGTATGACACGCGTGCACTTGTGTACGAGGCTGCACAGTTGTGCAGTGCCCAGTTTGGTCAATTTGGATTTAATTGATATGGACACGTCGTGTCACTTTGTGGTGGACACAAGACACTATCTGGGATACAAACACATGTTGGGTTTACATTACCAATCATTTGATTTACTTCTTAGAATGTTTTAAACCATTAATTCCCATTTACCCTATTTGTGAACTGATATATAATATTCAGTATTCCCAGTTTTTTTCCAGTTTTAATATTCGAACTTTGGTAGTTGATTTAACCTCATTAGAACTGTTATTAGCATGATTTAAAACCCTAATGTTGTTCTCCTACATGTAATCTACTTGTGTGTGAATTTTGGGGTGGTTTCATTGAGTATAGGATTCAAAATGGGATTTCAAACCTTTGGGACTGAAAACTGAAAACATGAATTGGTTTCCTTTCCTTTTCTTCCCTGTTTAGCAACACACTCATTCATGTACACTCACTATCCAGTATTAGACTGTAAACATCACTCACTCACTCTCACATACACAAGCATTGACACACTCCCTAGCTAAACCTGTCAACTATCCCACACACACACATCCTACTGTCCACTGGACTGAACACACATTGACACTTGCTATACTGCTGAGCTACTCACTGATTTTCCTAATATCACTCACTGTCAACTAACACACACACACACACACACACACACACACACACACACACACACACACACACACACACACACACACACACACATATACACACACACTTGACACCTCTCCACTTTCCTATCTCTATGTGTGTGTATATATATATATATATATATATATATATATATATATATATATATATATATATATATATATATTATATGTTATGTGTATAGTTACATATATATATATATATATATATATATATATATATATATATATATATATTTTTTTTTTTTTTTTTTTTTGTGTGTGTGTATATATATGTGTGTGTAAAAAAAATAAAAAAAAAATATATATATATATATATATATATATATATATATATATAGTTGGTCGTGTATATAGATATTGGTATATATGTAGTTAGGCTATATATATTTTGTGTGATATACATGTATAGGAGATTGGTTATACCTTAACATTGTGGTATAGTGGCTTAGGTATCCTAAGACATGTTAGCCTATGGTTGATTGAGTTAGCCTTATAGAGTTTGATTAGATAGTTAACCCTTGGCCTAATTACCTTGTGAACTAGTCTATGTTGACCAAAACCTTAGTTAGTCTAAGTTTGACCTAGACTTGACCTAGCTTGATCATGTTGACTATTATAGACTAGTTTAGACCTAGAATAACTTGTTTGACCTAATTTAGACTTGTTAGACCTAGTTTGACCATAGTTGACCTAGGTTTGACTTCTTGGTTGACCAGGGTTGACCAAGAGTTAACTTTGGCCTAAATTAACCTAGATTCATGTAGAATGCATTGTAGTGCATCTTTTTACCATTCTGGACTTGTTGTGACTCGTGTTGTTCTAAATAGAAGCCAGATACCACTCCTCGAATAGTACTTTCATCTTGGACACTCAGATACCAGGCGAGTACATTCTCTGATCATTTTATATCCTGTTTAGAATTATTTTTCTGCTTTAAATTACTTTACTTGATACTGTTACGTTGGTCACACGGATTAGTACTATATGGATCCCTTCTTGAGATGTTATCCCCTTAGGGAGCATCGTATACTACATGTTATGTGCGTTTCACTTACATGGTGTATCACTATGCTTCACGGTTCATTAGTCACTTGTGACATGTACTCTCATGATCACAGAGTCTTCCTTGAATCACCCCATTTATTGGCATTCCTAGAATCACCCATTTATGGGCCCTCCATGTATCACCCCTTATGGGCCTTTGCATGGAATCATAACATAACCTGGCTGGATCCTTGTGTATTTATTGGGGGTACGGGGGAGTAGAAGCAGACATGTGAATAATATCCAAGTAGTATCTCACCTGTTCTCCTCCATAGTATCTCATCAGAATCTCCTATGTCATTCACATGTTCATATTGTACTCTGACTCACTAGCCACTGATAGTTCTCTATTTACAGTATATATATATATATATTTCTATTACAGCTTTCTCTATTTACATCCTATAATTTCTTTCAGTTCCTGTATCTTACTTTACTGCATGATTATATTTTCTAACCTGCTATGAACTGTTGAGATGTGTTGTGCTCGCTCCTGTCCTGACTGGACCTGTTGAAAATATTATAGAGGACGAGGAGGAGGCCGGTGTGGATACCTTTTACGGTGCTACCTTAGATGAGATGTTGGACCTAGACCAGCAGCAGGTCCCACTAGCAGTGGATGACACACCTCTAGACTAGGATGTTTTCATTTACATTACTCTCTGGATGATTGTATATATTTGGTAATTGGGATATGTATTTATCTTAGACACTTAGACTCTCTGTTTGTACTTGCAGATTTCCTTTCATTTCAGCACTATATTGATCTATCTTATCTTCTGCCTTAGTTGTGATTGCGTTTACTTTCTGCTATGTTACCCCATTCGGGGAGTATAAACTGTTTAGCATTATATGGTTAGATGTTGTGACCTAGGACAACGTTCTACCGCCGACACTGCGGTGTAGGCTGGACGTACCCACTTCTCTTGCCCTTACTCTAGGGTGCGGGTCGTGACACGTTTTTAGTGGTGGCCCATGCAGGTCTAGACTAGATGTGTAGTGGTATTCGAACCAGAGTATCACTACAGCCTGCAGTAGGATATAGGATATTAGTTTTCAAGGTAGTCAATCACATTAGGAAAAACTCTATATCAGATTTTGTATATCTAAATTTTGCTGCTTATTGTCTTCCTTTGAATTTAAACTGTCCTCCTTTGATATTTCGACTCATTCTCAGCAATTATTTCTTTTTGATCTGTCTCCAGGATGGTTGAGACGAGATCACATCGCCAGGGCCAGGGGGACGTCGATGAGAGGTCTGCCACCTCTCATACTCAGCAGCCAGCCCCTGGTACCGCAGCCCCAGTCATACCAGCTGGGGTAGGCGTTTCAGCTGCTTTTGGAGGAGCCCCTCCACCTGTGAGGCATGAGCCGAGTCCGGTGATTTCGGATGTCCTTCAGCAGCAGCAGCCACCTGCGGGGACAGTTGGCGCCGTTCAGCTGTTAGCCTTCTTCCGGCAGTACATAGAGGGTCAGCAGACACAGCAGCAGAGGCACACAGCAGAGCTCACACGAGGCATTGAGCTGGCAGTGACTGCAATATAGAGAGTTGTAGCTCAGCCAGCGACAGCCTCGCAGCCGCACCATCCACGGGAGAAGGGCATCCAAGATTTTCAGAAGATGCACCCGAGGGACTTCCGAGGGACAGAGGGAATCTTGTATGCCAATGAGTGGATTGAGCACATGGAGGAGATATTCAGGTTGGCTGAGATCCCGACGAGGCTCCAGATTGAGGCAGCGGCCAGCATGATACAGGATCTGGCCCGAACATGGTACCAGACCGACCCGAGGGTTGGTACTACAGGACAGACTTGGGCAGCATTCAAGAAGCTGTTCAAGGAGAAGTTCTTCTCGGACGCAGCGCTGGGAGCCCTCGAGACTCAGTTCGAGGCCCTAGTCCAGGGGAGCCAGTCTGTAGAGGAGTACGCAGGAGAGTTCTGCCGCCTGAGCAGATTTGTAGAGGGATTGTCGGAGGCGACGAAGGCCCGGTAGTTCCGGAAGGGCTTGGTAAAGGAGGTCAAGTCCTACACCAAGAATGTCCGCAGCGCTACCTTTAAGGAGATCCTAGTAGACGCATTAGCTGAAGAGGATGATCTTGAGCTTAGGCTCAAGAGGGGACAAGACTTCCAGGGAGGCAGCAGTAGAGGAGGACCGGCCAAGAGGCCGCACATTCAGCAGCAGCACTAGCAGCACCACCAGCAGCAGAGGTTCCAGCCGCAGCAGTTTCAGCAGCCGAGGCATCAGCCAGTGTAGCATCAGCAGCAGAGGGTACAGTTGCAGGCACCGAGGCAGCAGGCCACCACCTGTGCTTATTGCAAGAAGCCAGGGCACGGGTGGAACGAGTGTAAGAAGAGGCTGGGCAAGTGTCTGGTATGTGGTTCAGGAGACCATCAGATGAGGGAGTGTCTCGTAGCACGAACAGCTCATGGAGGAGGAGCTAGAGCTCCAGCAGGCCAGCAGAGGGGGCCAGTCCTGTCGATACAGCAGCAGAGATTTGTTCAGCATCAGTAGCAGGCCAGGGGAGGCCAGCAGGGGCAAGCTTTCGCCATGGCGGCTGAGGATGCAGAGGCGATAGAGGAGCTGATTGCAGGTTCGGTTCTTCTCGACTCCATACCAGCTTTTGTATTATTCGATTCCGGTGCTTCGCATAGTTTCATATCAGTATCATTTACGATTAGACACGGTATCATAGCTGAATCGTTGCCTAGGACTTATAAGATCACGACCGGGGGTGGCATTATCCTCGTACGTGATGTTTGTAAGGGACGGAGTATTGTTTTGGGTGGCCGTGAGTTGGAGGTGAGCCTGCTTGTAATGCCATTGCTGAACTATGATATAGTACTCGGTATGGATTGGTTGAGCAGGCAGCACGCTAGTATTGATTGCAGAGGGGGTAGAGTCCTCTTCAGAGTGCCAGGGGAGCCAGAGTTCGAGTACTCCAGACGTCAGGCGGAGCAGAACAGTGGGGTTTTCTGCGTAGTCTCGGTTGAGGAGTACACAATTCTACACCCCTTGATAGAAGAGTATATGGACATTTTTCCAGCGGAGTTGCCTGGGTTGCCGCCAGACAGAGACATTGAGTTCTCGATAGACTTGGTTCCAGGAGCGGAACCCATCTCTCAGCACGTCTATCGAGTGAATAATAGTGAGTTGGTAGAGCTGAAGAAGCAGGTGGATGAGCTGCAGGACAAGGGCTTCATCCGTTCGAGTTCGTCACCATAGGGTGCACCAGTATTGTTTGTGCCGAAGAAGGATGGGTCAGTGCAGATGTATATTGACTATAGGGCACTCAACAACCTCACGATCAAGAACAAATACCCACTGCCGCGGATCGACGATCTTTTTGACCAGTTGAGCGGAGCTCGGGTATTTTCCAAGATTGATCTGAGGTCAGGATATCACCAGGTGAAGGTGAAGAGGGAGGATATTCCCAAGACTGCTTTCAGGATGCGGTACGGGCAGTTTGAGTTTTTGGTTATGCCGTTTGGGCTAACCAATGCACCAGCAGTGTTTATGAATCTAATGAACAAGGTGTTCCACCAGTACCTGGATCAGTTTGTGGTGGTGTTCATTGACGACATCTTGGTATATTCCAAGACTGGGGAGGAGCACGAGGAGCATTTGAGAATAGTGCTGGAGACTCTCAGGAGGGAGAAGCTTTTTGGAAAGTTCTCCAAGTGTGACTTCTTCTTAGACCGGGTGGACTTTTTGGGGCAAGTGGTGACTGGAGATTGGATCTCAGTTGACCCCAAGATGATCTCAGCAATTGAGGCATGGGCAGCGCCGACTTCAGTGGCAGAGATCAGGAGTTTCCTGGGGCTGGCAGGGTATTATCGGAGATTTGTGCAGGATTTCTCCCGGGTTGTAGAGCCGTTGACTCGGTTGACCCGGAAGGATGCTGAGTATGTTTGGTCAGAGGAGTGTCAGGCAGCTTTTGATGAGTTGAAGAAGCGACTTACGACAGCTCTGATTCTGACATTGCCTTCAGGATCAGGGGGATTCACTATTTATAGTGACGCTTCAGGGAAGGGGCTGGGTTGTGTCTTGCAGCAGCATGGGAAGGTGATTGCCTATGCTTCCAGGTAATTACGTCCCCATGAGAAGAACTACCCTGCCCATGACCTGGAGCTGGCAACGGTGATATTTTTTCTGAAGTTGTGGAAGCACTATCTGTATGGGGAGAGGGTAGTTCACTCTGAAGGAGCTTAAAGTATGTGTTCACAAGAGCTACCCTGCCCATGACCTGGAGCTTAAAGTATTTTTACAGATCACAAGAGCTTAAAGTATGTGTTCACTCTGAAGGAGTTGAACATGAGGCAGCGCAGATGGCTAGAGTTGATGAAGGACTTCGACATATCACTTCAGTATCACCCAGGGAAGGCCAACGTCGTTGCCGATGCCTTGAGTAGGTATCCGACATCCATGTGTTTGACCATGGACCGTCACTTGCTTGCTGATTTAGAGAGCCTTGGGATTGAGGTGATCGTGCCCGGAGTTCAGATGCAGTTATGGGGCCTGCAGATTCAGTCAAACTTGGTAGAGAGGATCAAGTCGGCACAGTTTGAGGACGTTGCTCTGCGGTGTCTCCGAGAGCAGGTTCATGTAGGATTGGTGGATGGCGAGTTTTCTCTTGCAGAGGATGGTGCCTTGAGGCATGGTTCCAGGTTATGTGTGCCCAACGGAGAGCTCAGGGAGCAGGTTTTTACAGGAGGCCCACAGATCTCAGTACTCTATACACCCTGGTACCAACAAAATGTACCGATATCTGAGGAAGCATGTTTGGTGGTCCGGGATGAAGCGGGAGGTGGCTAGCTTCGTTGCTAGGTTCTTGGTCTGTCAGCAGGTCAAGACAGAGAGGCAGAGGCCCGGTGGATTATTGCAGTCGCTGCCCATTCCCGAGTGGAAATGGGAGCATATCACTATGGATTTCGTATCTGGATTGCCGTGTACACCAGGAGGGAAAGACGTAATTTGGATCATCATTGACAGGTTGACCAAATCGGCCCACTTTTTGCCATTCAAGGTGGGTACGTCTACAGAGAGGCTTACGGAGATGTACATACGGCGGATAGTTAGGATTCACGAAGTTCCGGTCATCATCATCTCAGATCGGAATAATCGCTTTACTTTCCATTTTTGGAGGAGTCTGCAGATTAGCTTGGGCACTCAGCTCAAGTTTAGTACTGCATACCACCCCCAGACGGACGAAAAGTCAGAGAGGACTATTCAGACGCTAGAGGATATGCTGCGGACGTGCGTCTTGGACTTTGGAGGTTCCTGAGAGGATCATCTACATTTGGTGGAGTTTCCTTACAACAACAGTTTCCAGGCCAGCATTGATATGTCACCTTTCGAGGCTCTGTACGGGCGTAGGTGTCGTACACCCTTATCTTGGGATGATGTTGGTGAGCGAGCTTTACTGGGGCCAAAGATGGTTGTTAACGCTGCCGAGAAGATGAAGCTCATCAGGGACAGACTTCGCGTGGCACAGGACAGACATCGGCACTGGGCCGATCGCTACCGGAGGCCCTTAGAGTTTGAGGTACAGTTTAGAGTAGGATTAGATTTAGGTTTGTTTGTTTGTGTTTTATTTATCATGTTTATTTATCAGAATTAAATTGAGACCTTGCTTGTGATTAGGTTGGAGACCAGGTTTTCTTGAGGATATCTCCGACTCGTGGTACGATACATTTTGGTGGAGGCGGGAAGCTTAGCCCGCACTTCATCGGCCCTTTCGTTATCAGCGTGAGAGTCGGTGACGTGGTATACAGGCTAGACTTTCCATCTATACTAGTGGGGGTCCACAACGTATTCTATGTATCACAGTTAAGACAGTATGTAGCTGACCCTAGCCATGTGCTTGATCATTCGGAGATTGAGGTTGGGCCTTCTCTCAGCTATCCAGAGCAGCCAGTGGAGATAATGGATCGACGGGAGAAGGTTCTGAGGAACCAGGTGATTCCTTTGGTTCACGTCGCATGGAGGCATCATTCTCCAGGAGAGTCTACCTGGGAGCGGGAGGATGAGATGCGCGAGCGATACCCATATCTTTTTGGACCCTGAGGTATACTTTCTATCATTCTCATCAGTTGTATTTCGCCTTTAAATTTCGAGGACGAAATTCTTTTAAGGAGGGTAGATTTGTCACTACCACATTTCTAGTTTGAGGGTATTTTTGTCATTTTTGGGATTATTTTAATTTATTGTTATTTATTTGAATTTATGAGAATTTTTAGGATTTATTTTGGAATTATTTGAATGATGGTTGACTAGATTGACTTTGACTAGCATTAACCTTGGTAGACTAACCTAGAAGCTAACCCTAGTTGTGTTTAGACTTGATTAGGTCATGTGACCCTAACCTAACATTAAGTTGATTTCTAATAGGCCATTAGAATTTAAGTTGGAATAGTTAAGTCATAAGCCATGACTTATGGTTGAACCATTAATTAACAACTTGGCACATAGGGGCCCAAAGCCCAACCCACTAGCTAATCCTAACCCTAATCCATTAGTTGGCCAGCCACACCACACCTACATAGGGAATCCCACCCTATAAATACTTTCTTCCATTAGGGCTAGCCTCTTTAGGAAAGTTTCATTTAGAAAGAGAGATATGTACCAACTTCATTAATTCATAGAAAATCCAAATTAATTCCTTTTACCTTCAAACAAATTGCAATAGGTTTAAATTTAGGTTTTCTTGTTGTTGGTATATTTTATTCTCAGTTTCATAGCAATTTGGTAAAGTTTGGAGAGCAAGGAGACACCCCCTTTTGGAGCTTTTTGAGGAGTTGTGCCACCAATAGGTAAATCCCTAAAACTCAATGTTAGATGCTGTTATTATTGCATATTGACATAGATCTAAGTGTCCCCTAGCTAACCCTAGATTTCTGTAGGATTTTGTGTCCATTTTGTGTCCTAAATGGACACGTATCAGCCCACTAGTTAAGGTGTTTGATGAAATGCCCCAAAGGGCATTTCGATTTAATTTTTAGAAAGTTTTTGAATAGAAATTTGTGTTTTGTTGTGGCTTACATGTTTCTGATGGACTGTGATTGTTTTCGTGTCGTGTCGTGTCAGAAATTGGACACGAACACGCGGGTTGATACACTGCACACGTTGTCCTGCTACTCGGGTGCTGTTTCTCGTTGGATATGGTGACTCAGGTCATGCCACTTGGCGTGGGCCAAGGGGCAATGACTGACACGAGGTCCTCCAAGTCGGAGACACTCTCGTGTCGTGTCGGACTCATTTTTCAGGCCGTACTGGGTTTTCGTGCACTGATACGCACTCCTAGACAGGACACCGTGACACGTAGACCTGTGTCAGGCTGTGTTAGACAAAGAACTATATTGGGCAAACTCGTGGGTGTGTGCACGAGACATGAAGTGTCCGGTGTCGGGTGCATGACACGCGTGCACTTGTGCACGAGGCTGACAGTTGTACAGTGCCCAGTTTGGTCGATTTGGGTTTAATTGATGTGGACACGTCGTGTCACTTTGTGGTGGACACGAGACACTATCTGGGATACGAACACATGTTGGGTTTACAATACCAATCATTTTATTTACTTCTTAGAATGTTTTAAACCATTAATTCCCATTTACCCTATTTGTGAACTGATACATAATATTCAGTATTCCCAATTTTTTTCCAGTTTTAATATTCGAACTTTGGCAGTTGATTTAACCTTATTAAAACTGTTATTATCATGATTTAAAACCCTAATGTTGTTCTCCTACATGTAATCTACTTGTGTATGAATTTTGGGGTGGTTTCATTGAGTATAGGATTCAAAATGGGATTTCAAACCTTTGGGACTGAAAACTGAAAACATGAATTGGTTTCCTTTCCTTTTCTTCCCTGTTTAGCAACACACTCATTCATGTACACTCACTGTCCAGTATTGGACTGTACACATCATTCACTCACTCTCATATACACAAGCATTGACACACTCCCTAGCTAAACCTATCAACTATCCCATACACACACATCCTACTGTCCACTGGACTGAACACACATTGAGACTTGCTACACTGCTGAGCTACTCACTGATTTTCCTAATATCACTCACTGTCAACTAACACACACACACACACATAGTTAGCTCTCACCCTCTCACTCATGCACACACACTTGACACCTCTCCACTTTCCTTTCTCTATGTGTGTGTATATATATATATATATATATATATATATATATATATATATATATATATATATATATATATATATATATATATATATATATATATATGTGTGTGTGTGTATATATATATTTAGTTGGTCATGTATATAGATATTGGTATATATGTAGTTAGGCTATATATATTTTGTGTGATATATATTTATAGGAGATTGGTTATACCTTAACATTGTGGTATAGTATCTTAGGTATCCTAAGACATGTTAGCCTATGGTTGATTGAGTTAGCCTTATAGAGTTTGATTAGATAGTTAACCCTTGGCCTAATTACCTTGTGGACTAGTCTATATTGACCAAAACCTTAGTTAGTCTAAGTTTGACCTAGAATTGACCTAGCTTGATCATGTTGACTAGTATAGACTAGTTTAGACCTAGAATAACTTGTTAGACCTAATTTAGAATTGTTAGACCTAGTTTGACCATAGTTGACCTAGGTTTGACTTCTTGGTTGACCAGGGTTGACCAAGAGTTGACCTTGGCCTAAATTGACCTAGATTTATGTAGAATGCATTGTAGTGCATCTTTTTACCATTCTGGACTTGTTGTGACTTATGCTGTTCTAAATAGGAGCCAGACACCACTCCTCGGATAGTACTTTCATCTTGGACACTCAGATACCAGGCGAGTACATTCTCTGATCATTTCATATCCTGTTTAGAATTATTTTCCTGCTTTAAATTACTTTACTTGATACTGTCACGTTGGTCACACGGATTAGTACTATATGGATCCCTTCTTGAGATGTTATCCCCTCAGGGAGCATCATATACTACATGTTCTGTGCGTTTCACTTACATGGTGTATCACTATGCTTTACGGTTCATTGATCACTTGTGACATGTACTCTCATGATCACAGAGTCTTCCTTGAATCACCCCATTTATGGGCATTCCTAGAATCACCTATTTATGGGCCCTCCATGTATCACCCCTTGTGGGCCTTTGCATGGAATCATAACATAACCAGGCTGGATCCTTGTGTATTGATTGGGGGTACGGGGGAGTAGAAGTAGACATGTGAATAATATCCAAGTAGTATCTCACCTGATCACCTCCATAGTGTCTCATCAGAATCTCCTATGCCATTCACATGTTTATATTGTACTCCGACTCACTAGCCACTGATAGTTCTCTATTTACAATATATATATATTTCCATTACAGCTTTCTTTGTTTATATCTTGTACTTTCTTTCAGTTCCTGTATCTTACTTTACTGCATGATTATATTTTCTAACCTGCTATGAACTGTTGAGATGTGTTGTGCTCGCTCCTGTCCTGACTGGACCTATTGAAAATATTACAGAGGACGAGGAGGATGCCGGTGTGGATACCTTTTACGGTGCTACCTTAGATGAGATGTTGGACCTGGACCAGCAGCAGGTCCCACTAGCAGTGGATGACACACCTCTAGACTAGGATGTTTTCATTTATATTACTCTCTGGATGATTGTATATATTTGATACTTAGGATATGTATTTATCTTCGACACTTAGACTCTCTGTTTGTACTTACGGATTTTCTTTCATTTCAGCACTATATTGATCTATTTATCTTCTATCTTATCTTCTGCCTTAGTTGTGATTGAGTTTACTTTCTGCTATGCCACCCCCATTCGGGGAGTATAAACTGTTTAGCATTATATGTTTAGATGTTGTGACCTAGGACAGCTTTCTACCGCCGACACTGCGACGTAGGCTGGACGTACCCACTTCTCGTGCCCTTACTCTAGGGTGCGGATCGTGACACGTTTTTAGTGGTGGGCCATGCAGGTCTAGACTAGAAGTGTAGTGGTATTCGAACCAGAGTATCACTACAGCCTGTAGTAGGATATAGGACATTAGTTTTCAAGGTACTCAATCACATTAGGAAAAACTCTTTATTAGATTCCGTATATCTAAATTTTGCTGCTTATTGTCTTCCTTTGAATTTAAACTGTCCTCCTTTGATATTTTGACTCATTCTCAGCAATTGTTTCTTTTTGATTTGTCTCCAGGATGTTTGAGACGAGGTCACATCGCCAGGGCCAGGGGGACGCCGAGGAGAGGTCTGCCACCTCTCATACTCAGCAGCCAGCCCCTGGTACCGCAGCCCCAGTTATGCCAGCTGGGGTAGGCGTTTCAGCTGCTTTTGGAGGAGCCCCTCCACCTGTGAGGCATGAGCCGAGTCCGGTGATTCCGGATGTGCTTCAGCAGCAGCAGCCACATGCGGGGACAGTTGACGCCGTTCAACTGTTAGCCTTCTTCCGGCAGTACATGGAGGGTCAGGAGACACAGGAGCAGAGGCACATAGCAGAGCTCACACGAGGCATTGAGCTGGCATTGACTACGGTAAAGAGAGTTGTAGCTCAGCCAACAGCAGCCCCGCAGCCGTACCTGCTACGGGAGAAGGGCATCCAAGATTTTTAGAAGATGCACCCGAGGGACTTTCGAGGGACAGAGGGGATCTTGTATGCCGATGAGTGGATTAAGCACATGGAGGAGATATTCAGGTTGGCTGAGATCCCGACGAGGCTCCAGATTGAGGCAGCGGCCAGCATGATGCAGGATCTGGCCCGTACATGGTACCAGACCGACCTGAGGGTTGGTACTGCAGGACAGACTTGGGCAGCATTCAAGAAGCTGTTCAAGGAGAAGTTCTTCCCGGACGCAACGCTGGGAGCCCTCGAGACTCAGTTCGAGGCCCTAGTCTAGGGGAGCCAGTCTGTGGAGGAGTACGCAGGAGAGTTCTACCGCCTGAGCAGATTTGTAGAGGGCTTGTTGTTAGCCCAATGATTATATTATGTTTTTGAATATGGCTAATCAATTAAGTTTAACATAATGACGTCACTGATATTTATGTAATCCCTATCATGTTGCTACTTAAACTTAGCATTGTCCTAAATGTTCTATATCATATTGCTATGCCTGCATCATATTGTTTTGTTCGTCTAACATGTACTTACAGACAAGCAGTAAGCATGATCAAACCAGGACATATGCAACAAAGAATTATTGATGGGCCAAAGACGATATTATACAAGGAGATTTCTCTGAACCGCCCAACGACCTATCAGGGGCCTCGCATCGGGGGTTCGGCTCGAGTTCGGCCCGAGTTCGGCCCGAGTTATTTGAATTTTAGTTCCCACCAAATCTGCATGCAACGTTCGTATACGAAATCCTAGCATCCGAACTCTGCCCGAACTCTGCCCGAGTTCGGTCTCCCAAAAATACTATAAATAGAGTTGAGATTTTCATTCATTTCAACAAATCCAATTTCATCTTTTCTCTTCTCTATCTAAAGTGTTCTGACCTTTTACTTTCATATCTATGCCTTTACGACTCTTAGCCAAGCTAGTACAGTTTCTGTTTAATCTAGAATTTGGTGTTGAAGAGTTGTATCGAAGGTTGTATTCAGAAAAAGTTCCAGTTTTCCAATTGCCTTCTGGAGCCGGTCGTGCGCTCGTCACCAAGCACGGTGTTGTAAAGTCGGTCGTGCACTTGTCGCCAAGCACGGTGTTGTAAGAGTTGCAAGCGCTCAGTTAAAGCTTGTGTCATAGTAGATTAACAGCGAGCAAGAGTACTCGCGACTGGACTAGTCCTCTCAGAGGGAAACCAGTATACATCATGGTATTCACTGAGTTTGAATTCTTGACTCTTACTTTACCGTATTTTATTTATCATCTTTTATTTGCCATAATATATAATTGCTTAGTTAATTTTTTAATTGGTGATTATTTTCCGCTGCACACGCACACACTCTATTCACCCCCCCTCTAGAGGTGCTCAACGGTCCTACACTTGTCGGAGGCGACGAATGCCCGGAGGTTCCGGAAGGGCTTGGTAAAGGAGGTCAAGTCCTACACCAAGAATGCCCGCAACGCTACCTTTGAGGAGATCCTAGTGGATGCGTTAGCTACAGAGGATGATCTTGAGCTTAGGCTCAAGAAAGGGCGAGACTACCAGGGATCCAGCAGTAGCGGAGAACCGGCCAAGAGGCCGCACATTTTGGTTGTTTTATGCCCTATTTGGCTGAATTGTGGCCAGAATTTCTTCCAACACCCAACATGAAAGTTGTAAATCTTTTTCTTTACTTCAAGAATATATTACTAGCTATTTTATACAAGTTTCTTTCATTCTTGATATGGAGCTTATGATTGTATTGCATGTTTTCTATCTTGGCCTAAATTGCGACGACCCTACTTAATAGCTTAATATTTCTTTAATAAATGAATTTCTTAACATGATTTGATAATATGGTACAGTTAGAGAATGATTGTACCCCTCTTATACCCTTAACACTAGCTCATATTCAATTGGTGTTTAGGCCAAGTAGTTATCTCGTTTATTCCTTCTCATATGTTATAATGCACCTTCTATCAAGAACTATCTACAAGCTTTCTTACGTATATGATTGCTTAACATGATGGTGACCCATGGTGGCACTGATGATTAATGTCTTCCTTATTTTGCTTAACATGATAGTGATCCGTTGTGGTGCACTCATAATGTATGTCTTTCTTATTTGCTTAACACGATAGTGACCCGTTGCGGTGCACTCAAGTCACACGTTACTTCTTTGCTTAACATGATTATGACCCATCGTGGCACACCCCTAACAAGTACTCTTAACATGATAGTGACCCATCGTGGTGCACTCCAGAGAAGTAACATGATATGATATAACATGAACCATGAATGCTATTACGACGACTTTATTGGCTTACAAGTAATGAATGATTTAGACACCAAGGGTGTTTTTTTTAAGTATGTTTATACTAGCTACATGTTCTGTATTGTATCATGTCTAGGACATAAATTCCTGATTTTTCACGGTCAGGGATTCATACTGATTCTGGCAAGATTAATGACTAGATTGATCAAGTAGTTCATATAGAGAGGTATTCCGGCTACAAGCAATCCCGTTATCTAGGCGCCTTCTCTGATGGACTTGTAGCCTGCCGACGAGTAGGGCACATTTATAGCCTACTGTCAGGTGGGGCACTTCTTGAAATAAGTAATATGCACACTGTCATGTGTTGTACCCCCAAGTCACTTAATAATCTCTCTTAGGGCACATTTGTCTCCTGGACGATGTACCCACTATTTTACTTACATGGGATACATTTGTCTTCTGGGCGATGTAACTGCTATAATTTTCGTAACTAGCTTCTGGATAACCTGGATAGTCTGTAGGGCTTGTGGCCATAGGGATACCTCGTTGCATCTTGTTAGTAACTAGGCTTGTGATAACCCTAGTTAGTTAAAGTATCAAGCCGTAGTCATTGCTTGGCCGTGATTGATGGATGGAGTCAGTCAAGTCCAGTCTAGTTTTGTCTAGGCAGTGTCCGTATGTTTATTTCAGAACACTGTGGTTTATGCTTACTTTTATCGATAAATAGTCGGAGATAAAGTTCTATTCAGGAGAAGGGTTACAACCTCGGTCCTTGTTTGGTTTACGGGTCGTAACTTGGCTTCTGAAATGGTTCCTAAGTCATCTTATTATTTGTCGTCCTATTCAGTACTCACATGTTCTACATGATCCTTATGCTGCACAATGGTTAGAGACTAAGTTATGTTCAGGAGAAGAGTTACAACCCCGGTCCTTGTTTGGTTTAAGGATTGTAACTTAACTTCAGAATGGTTCCTAAGTCCACTTATCATTGTCTTTCTATACTTCTTACATGCTCACATATTCAATTATCTCACAAGCTATACATGACTCCCTATGCTGGGTCACCATGCTCTTATGACCCGACAATCTCACAAGTTCACATGTTCAATTGCTTTTACATATTCTCAAGCTTATGTTTACTTAATATGTCTACACTTTACATTATATTGCATGATAATTACTTTATGCTCCAGGATACTTTACTTATTGTCTTTCTATGTTCGGGATAAGTGCATTGGTAGTGCACGAGTCCCAATCTGCATTTACTTAATTATATCTCTAACCGTTGATATGTTAGTTATTGCTGGTTTTAGTTCATAGTTTAGCTTCCTTTGTGGTACTTGCTATTGGGGTCTGACCCCACTGGTTTTGTTTGGCCAGATCTGATAGAGAAGCCCAAAGGATCTTCCGTACTATCTACTCGATGGTGACCATCCAGAGCACCAGAGTACCCAAGTAGGTTTCTTATTTTATTCTTCTACTGGTTATGTACATTATTCTTTTAAGGCATTTAGCCTCCGAGCACGTGTTTAGCTCGTGTTTTGGTCCTTAACCTTTAGCCTACGGGCATAAACATGATGTGCGTATTCTAGACAGCAGCTAGAGCTATCATGTATGACTAATACTCTAGCTAGTTTCTCTATTTTGTATTACTAGCTTCATGATCATCCATGTATATATGGTTTGGGATGCTTTACTATTGTATGTCTGATGATCATACTTTTTGTACCTTGTATAATTGTATATAATTGAGATACCTAGGAATGCTTGACCCAGTATTGACTGTTGGCGTGTAGAAGTAACCCTCATGTCTTGACAGCTTATACGTGATTTCAGAGTACTTGTGTACTTTGGTATTACGTAGCTGGCCTTGTCCGTCCCCACTTGCCAGTATTCTGTTTCTGGGGCGTGACATAGGTTTTAGTGGTGACCAATGTAGGTCTGATTTTTTTTAGATATGTGGGGTTTACTGATGTTTATATATCTCAATCACGATTATCCTTTATTGATATCCTTCATATTATTTGTAAGCCCCTGGATTTCAAAAAAAATAAATAAATAGTTTTTATAATTTTCAATAACATTTAATTTAAATACGTATTTTGTAGCGTATTTCGTATTTTCTTGGTTTTCGTAATGCCTTGAAATTTTTCCTAACTTATAGATTTTTCCTTGGCCGGCATACCGTCTAGACAGATTTTCTATATTTTAGATATTTTCGATGAATAGTGTTTTAGATATTTTGATGAATAGTGTTTAGATATTTTCATGAATAGTGTAGAAGCACCCTATTACCCAATGGACATTTGGTTTTGTTTGAATGGCCATGATTGACTTAGATTTTGACATGGATTACGATCCGACGGCTAAGATTAATTCCCCCTTCTATATATACCCTTTCACTTTCTCTCTCCTCTCTCTTTTCATTCTCTTCACTCTCTCTTCATTTCTTCTTCCTTTCTCTTCCCTTGGAGCTTTGCTAGGAGCTTGGCCTTGAGGTCTAGAGTGTGGTTTCGTACCCCTCTTGGTGGTGGACTAAAAGATTAGGCTTGGAGCTTAACCTAGGTAAGTGTATCTTGCTCAAAAGTGGCATGACCATACTTTATTTTTGTTTTCCATAGAAACTAGAGTTTTATTGGCCTATAATTTGCTTCTTTAAATTGTTAACATGTTTAGTATATAGCACTTTTGGTTTTGATTGACAGTATTGCGTAGATCTGAGTTTCTAGATATGATTTTCAAGTATTTTGAGGTTTTGATCTATCAAAAGTTTTTATTTGTGAAAACTAATACTTCCATGTTGTTGGAAATTCAATTCTATTCAATTTTGACTTTTGAAAGTCCGAATTTCGATTTAAAATGAAGATTTTATGGCCGAAACAAGTTTTGGCAATTTTCTGAATTTCGTTGCTGCTTGAAAAACCGGTATACCGCCGGTATGCCGCAGTATACCGCCGGTATGCCATTTTTGGCACCAGAAACTTACTGTCTTTAGTCCGGTATACCGCCGGTATGCCGCAGTATACCGCCGGTATACCATTTTTGGCACCAGAAACTTACTGTCTTTAGTCCGGTATACCGTCGGTATGCCGCAGTATACCGCCGGTATGCCGTTTTATGCCGTTTTATGCTGTTTTAGGCTGTTTTTGTCCGTTTTTGCCCGTTTTTGTCCGTTTTTGATAGTTTCTTGATTGTAATAGGCTCTTAACATGATTAGATGACCTTGGATAGTTAAAGAATGATTGTACACTCTATATATATGGTACATGCTTATATTCACGTATTGTTCTATGTCCAAATTATAGATAGTGGCCTGTTATGGTGCACTCTAGATTACTATATATGCCTAGCTCGATATAGTGGCTCGTAGTAGCGCACTCATGACTTGATTTTCTTATTGATTTCTAGACCCTAGAAAGTTAGTTTGAGCATAGTGTCACCCCACATTGGACTTGGAATTGACCGGAGTTGACCAGTTGACCAAAGTCAACTATAAGTCAACCTCTGACCCAGTTTGTCTTAGTTTGCCCTAGTTAACTAGACATTATAGTATGTCTTTTCACCCTGATTAGCTATTGTATTATCTCATCTTTAGGACTGTGGCTTCACTCCGAGCCTTGATTCATATTGATAGCAGGATCCCAGGCAAGTACATCTACAAACTCATTTACTGTCTTTTAATGCTAGAACATGTATTAACCCTATTAAAATACTGATCCTTGAGGTAGCAAGTTGTCTTCATATGTTGTATTACTTTCAATACTTGCCATGCTTATACTGCTTCCAGTATCTCCCACATATTTTTACTGTTCTCATATCTCTCACATGTTTAAATAACGGGTTAAGGGAAAACTGTTAGTATTGTACGTGAACATGACCCCCTTCTCCGTATGTATTTACCGCGCTCGGCGATATTCTATATGTAACCTTGCCGTAGGTTCTGATCTCGCGTTTGTGTATGGATATACACCGATGCCGTTCGTGCACGTATGTGCATGCCAGAAAAACTTGATATGTGCCACTGTACATCCTGATTACCTATTGACCGATTCACGTACATACTACAGTTTTAAACTTTTAAACTATATGTTATCATTTCTAAAAAGAACCAATTAAACCATGATATGCCATGTTCCCTATGTTACTATGATACTGTGATCCCAGTTGTACCATGAGGCCATGTTTTCTAGTATTTCCTGTTTTATAGACTTATCACACCATGTTTCTTATTGTACATCTCTTTCATTATATGTTCAGTACTTTAGTTGTAGAGGTTGTACTTGCTCCCGTCCTGACAGGATAACGTTGTAGGTATCCTTACTGAGGAGGAGTTGCTCTGCGACTCATATTATGGAGTTACTGCCGAGGACCCGGCTTTGCCATACGAGGATGTTCCTGCGGGGAGACTCGCCTAGTTTGCGTAGTCACTTGGGATACTTAGTGTAGTCATATATTAGACTACATATTTTGTAACTGGACATGTATCCAGTTTTACATTTCAGTTCACTTGTACTTGGATATTTTACTATATACGACGACTTTTGTGTTTGGAGCATTTATGATTCTTCTTCACTTATAGAACTGTTAGCACATTTAGTCTTATCTTGTTATCTCTAGAACAGCTTACTGCGCTTTATCTTAAGCGTAGGCTGGACATAGCTCGGCCCGGCCCAACAATTTGGGTAACGGGTCGTGACATTATTCTATATCTCTGATCCTTTGACCTGATATTTGCCTTGATCGTTGATCCTTCTTGTCCTCTCGATTTGATCCATGTGCCCTTAAACTTTCAAGGGCACTGTTCCTAATTCTTCCATTTATCTTGTTTAGGTTCTGTCGATGGCAGGTCAGCAATCTTTTGTTAGGCCAGTTGTGGAGGATCAGTCTCAGCATTCAAAAGTAGAGTCGAGAGTTGGCTCGAGGGCAGAGGTGCCAGTCCATCCCGATCAGCCAGCTCAGCCCGTACAACTAGCATTTCGAGCGGAGGAAGTTCCAGATCAGTCTGATGTACCTGCACTCATAGGGATTATTAAATAAATGATGGAGTCACAACAATGACGAGATTTTGTTCTCCAGCAGAGTATCCAGATGTTGATAGATCGTATTGTGCAAGGAATACCCGAGGAACTTCAAACTGAGGACTTGTAGCCAGAGAAAGTATAGGTTAGAGGCAGACAGTACCAGTCATCCAGTCCATCAGCATATCGAGCCCGACCTACTGTAGAGGCAGTACGAGGGCAAGGGCATGGAGCTAGAAGGATCGCATCCAGAACTGAGGGTCGTAAGAGGAACCATCCTTATGTTTTAGGCTTTTCACCTCGACGTCCATCACCAGTACCAGCAGACCAATATCCATATCAGAGCCAGGAGTTACAGGTCGTATGTTCCTTCTATGAAAGGGAAGGACACACTCATCTTACTTGTCGGAGGGCTAACTTTTTATGTTTATCGTGCGGTTCACCTGACCACATGATAGGTATTAGTTTCCGAAGGAGTTCAGCTGGATCTTCATCCTTCCAACCTGCCAACCAGCAGGCTCCAACGCCAGTTCAGCAGCACCAAGCTCAGAGGCAGAGAAACCAGCAACAGTATCGAACAGAACAAGCATGTACCTATTGTAGAAAGTTAGGGCATTCTACATCAGTTTGTCGGACGGCCAATAGACAATGCTTCCGCTGTGGAGTAGAGGACCATTCAATTAGCACATGCCCATATTCGACATCCCGAGGAAGACCATCTACACCAGATATACCCCTGCCATCCTTTCAGTCACCCCCGTCATCGCCTCTAGTAGTGGACGAGCATCTAGGGCCAATACTAGATGTTCAACCATTGGCACAGTACCCACTGCCATCGCGAGCTCAGAGGATCAGACAGCTCAGAGCACAGTTGCATGCACAGTACCAGGAGGAGCTCTAGTATCAACACGAGGGTAATACCTTGGGAGTCTCATGTACCATCTTCATGGTCTTCCATCAGTTCTTCTCTTGGTATTTGTGTTTCAGTGGCAGGTCAGGTAGTGGCGATATATCTTGGGTTCTTGCAGGCGACCTTGTATTCTATCCACGTATGGAGTACAATGGTCGGCTTGATTTATTCGGTGAGTGGAGACGAGTTTTTTGTTCCCAACTCTTCTGTCTTCGTAGTCGAGGCATGTGATAACTTCAATGGTATCGACTACGATGATACGTCCTGGGTAGAGTCATGTCTTAGACTAAGTCATTGGTACCAGCTTACTTTGAGACTTGACTGTTTGCCATTGATTGTAAAAGTACAGAACAGTTTTATGGGAGGACTGAACTTAGACTCACAATACAAACTCGCTTGTACAAAGAAAGCCTAGGGACGAAAGCCTAGGTACAACAGACTAAGTACAATTATTTATTTTAGATTTTGGAGGGTGACGATAGAGGCTCGGGAAGGCGACGGCAGCCCTGCCTTACTCCTTGGACGATCGGTATGCAGCCTTGGCTCCAGAAGATTTGCTCGGCGTTGAAGAAATGCTCTCTTTGCTCCCTCTCTACTTTTTTCTTCAAGTCTTCTAGTGCTCTCTGATCTCGAAAAGGGGTCTCTCTGGTCACACTCTCTCCATTGTGTATATTGCCAGGGAATGTATATTTTGTTAGGGAATGGCACCTTGCTATTTATAGGAATGGGGTGTGATCATTAGGGTTGCCAATGATTGCTTTCTGGAGATGGCGGCGGCCTGTGGATTGGTCAATCTAGGCCATTCATTTTGAGTGTGATAAATCTGGGCCATTAAGTGTAGATTACACCAAATCTCATCAGTAATTAATACTGATTGGAATAAATCTTCTTCATGATGATCTGCTGATGTCTGCGAATAAATTTGATTTATTCTCCTGCCACGTGTCCCAAATTATTGGGATTTGACCCAATCTCTGATTGTAATAAATCTAGGAAATTGATCGACTTAGGACACGTGTCCTTGGAGCCACTGGAGGGATCTGAACCGCATGAAGATTGAGCCGCATAAGGTTTGGGCCGCATAAGGTTTGGGCCACGTGTCAGGGCTGCTTTGGTAGTGGCCCTCCCCTCGAACTTTTGAACCGCATGGAGATGGTCATTGCGAGCCGCATAGGGATGCATCCGCCTGAGCCGCGTGGAAATGGTCCTCTTGAGCTGTATGGGAAGGCCTCCGCTTGAGCCGCATGAGATTGTTTCGACCTGAGCCGCATAGGACGGCTTCATTCTGAACCGCACAGGAAGTCTTCGCTCGAACCGCATACGAAAACTCACGTGGCAGGGCCACGTGGCATTTTTATGGATCTCGGGGGATTGTGTCAGAGATCTCTTTCTCTTCCCTAGGGGTCTGTCATTAGACAGAGTCATAATTACCTCTCTTGTGTCAGGGCTGTCACTTTTTTCTGAGTTGTCAGCCGTCAAAGTAATTAATGCAGCATAGGGCGGAGGGGAACATTGTTACGCCACGTATCTTCTGAGCCGCATGGGATGTCTTGGGCCGCATAGTCCCTTATGCCGCATGACTTTATGAGCCGCATGGGGTTCTCTAGCCGCATGGATCATTTTCTATGCTTCTACAAGACCCCCTTCAAAGTTTTTAATTTGCAAAAATTGAAATACTTTGAATAAGAAGCATGGATGTATATTCTTCTGGCCGCATATGAAACCTTGACCGCATGGATATCTTGGTCGCATAGATTGTTCAGCCGCAGAGATGTTAACCGCAGAGACTTTCAAGCCGCATAGCTTCTTGCCACGTGTGCGGGTCTTTAATCGCCTCAAATTCGTTTCAACGCCGTTTTGTAGGGGGAAATCCCAAGGGTCGGCTCATTAAATCTTTCTGATTTTATGCCCTGGGTGAATCTCGTAGACGAAATCCGAGGAGTCGGTTTCGCTTTTTACGAGGCGATTATTGGCCCACGTGTCCTCCTTCTTCTCGTCCTCCTATAAATAGGAAGAGTTTGAAGAGAGAAAGGGCTTCTTTACTTTCTTTCTTTTTCTCAAATCTTCCCTATCTCTATTGTCCTTTTCCTCTCCGATAACTAATGGCTCCCAAGAAGACCGTGGCAGCAATGGGCAACAAGGCAGCCTCTACTTTCGCCTCGACTGCGGCTGCTCCTCCGTCGGTCATCGTACCCGATGTTTATCCTGACGTTCATCCCCCCATTACTGGTAAGGATAATGTATGAGTTAAAGAACCCTAACTACCATGGCTACGTCGCATACTTTATGCACGAGTCTTTGCGAGCCGCATGTTCGTCCTACAGCTGAGCTGCGAGCCGCATAAGAAAACTACCGTGTCCGCATATGCGCTTTGTCGACGAGGCCGCATAAGCGACGCTAAACCGCATGGACTTTTATTGAACGGAGCCGCATAAGTGCTCCTTTGAGCTTGAGCCGTATGAGGCTTTGTTAAGTTGGAGCCGCATAGGGTTTCGGAGCCGCATAAGGCTTCATGGAGCCGTATGGATGTTTTCCTAAGCCGCATGCGGCTTGGAAGCACCCAATCAGCTCTCTTTATCCATCCGTTTAACTTATATTTCTCTGTCTTTTCTTCAGTGAATCTGTCGGTTAATGCTGCTGGGGAACTCTTGGTGGGTAGCGCCCAAGCTGCTCTCAGCTATAGGTACGATCATATTGTTCAGCATATGACAGAACAGTTCCCGAGCGATGAGCCTCCGGCTAGACTGAATGCCATCAAGAACCAGTCTTTCTATTTCCTTAACGCTATGATGAACTCCGGGAAATTCAAAGGGGAATATTTTAAGCCTGCGTTCTTCTTTGGAGACGCCCTGACTGTGGAGAACAGTCATGTTTTGGCTGTGTCAAAAAATTAGAGTTTTGTCTCTCGTGGGATGGCGATCCGCATCCCCCAAATGGAGCGACACTTCCCATTATCTTGGTTCAATATGCTCCTATTGGACCGAAAGATGGGAGAAACTTTAACCCCTACCCGAGGTGGGATATTTGTGGGAAACATCCATTATAACAACAATCTGAAGTCAGTGACTGCCGACAAGGTGCACACCAGCTGTTCTGTCACGGGATTGGTCCCCAGTACTTTCTTAAATGTGTCGGGCCCCAATTTAACCTTTTCTACCGCCGACATTTTTATAAATCAACTTGCTCGGAAGGGCTCCTACCCCATTGGCTGGTTGACGCTCCCTAGTTGGACACATCCTGTTCCCTCGTGGACCAATCTGTCTATATAGATCTTGCAAAAGTATGAGGCCTTTTTGTGTGAGATTGGCCTTTACCATGCCATTCGGGGCACCAGCCATGGCTTGCCCATAAACAAGAAGTTGTTCATGTCTCTGCTGGAGATGTATAATTGCCGTACGGGAACCTTCTATACACCCATAGGGGAAATGGGGCTTGCGTTCCACGAAATGCACACGGTCTCCAAGCTTCCTTGGGGGGATGAAGCGTTTGAGGCATATACTCCCACGAATGAGGAGTTCGAAGATTTGGAAAGACAGTATCCAGGCTTCGTGCCCCTTTATCAAGAGATATTGTGCCACTACAGCACATGTCATCAGACGGCCAGAAAAGATAACAACTCGGAAGGGAATGCTCCTCATACCAAGGACTGGGTGCACTATCTCTTCCCGACAGATACCTCAGGACGAATTACTTCTCGTCGCCCTCGATCCCGGGAGGCGGTGAAAGACTTGGTGTCGTCGGCTAAGAGGGTGGCCACCACCAGTGACAGATTTGGGAGTAAAACCGACTCTTTTGGTTATTTTTACCAGGATACCCAAGAGTTGTCAGAGAAAGTGCTCCTGGCGGGATTTTTAATGGTATGGCTGCAAAACTGTGTAGTCTCTGGAGTAGCTGGTTCTATTGAGAGAATCAGTCGTAACTTTATCCTTCCGGCTGTGAAGTTAATTTTGTGAATCAGGCTAGCTCTCCTCCCGACCATGATGTGCAGCATACACCGTGGCCTTCGTACTTTCACATCTAAGGTCATTGCTCGCGACGTAACCAAGGATTTTAAACGAACTAAGTTGCCCTATCACTATTTGATGGGGTGGCTGTTGATACATTATTCGTCTTTGATGAGACCGGGCTCTGAAGACGGTGTGACTGATGATGACGCATTTATCTTCCGCTATCGTGACGAGCCTTGGGAGTGTGAGACCATGCGGGCTTGCCGGATGGCATTGGCGAGGGCAGATATGTATCATATTTTCGTATCCGTCCCTCGCATTACTGTCCAGGACATAGAGGCGGTACATCTTGACGGTATTGTGCCCCCTCAACTTCTGGACGGCCAGATGCTCCTATGGCTGCGTAACATTCGCCCTGCACATCTGGTCTATCGTAACCGCAATACTATTTTTCTGGAGCCTTATCTTCCTAGCAGGTTTGTCCGTCAGTTTGGATACAGCCAGCTTTGTTTAGACAACCCCAGCCCCTGTCTGGTGTTTGAAGGTAGCCTTCTTAATAGTATCAGGGCTTGGCAATACTATGATACATTCCATACTCGTACCATTTTCTCAGTTCCTGCTATTAAGGCGTCCATGGAGATCTTGTATATGGCAGCCTTGTACAATGTCATGGCGAACAAACCTCCGGTCGGTTTTAACCCGGGTGCCAGTTTTATTGTTGGTACCGGCCTGGAGAAACGGTCCCAAGGGGCCAAGAAGAGAAAGACTAGAGTCGAAGTGCCAGATTTGGATTCTGTGGCTGAGGATGATGAGGGCAACGAGCATGATAGAGATGACTCTACCCTCCCGGCGGCAGACGTAGAGGTGGATCAGCCGCCAATCTTGCCAGATGAGATGTTGGGGGATCAACCACCCGTTGCGCTTGGCCATGATCCAAAGCGTAGCAGGCAAGTTTCTCCTGCTGGCGGTATATCTCCCTCCCGGAAGCTGGTTGCAACCAGACACCGCCAGCTAACTATAAGAGAAAGCGGAGAAGAGGTCAATCCCGTGTCAGAGGTAACCAAACCGCTCCCAATTCTTCCTTCCTTCTTTCCTTCTAGCTTTGATTTTAACCATCTTCTTTCCCTCTTGTAGGTGTCAAGAGAAGAAGAGGAGTCTGAAGATGCCGAGGTGGTGACCCGGGATGGCGGGGGCTTCGATGAGTCTGTTTCTCGGATTGCAGAATCTCCTCGAGACGATGTCGATCGAGCCGTATCCCCCATCGAGGTGACGGGGACAGAGGACGCTGTCGAGCTTAATTTAGAGATTGTGGATGAGGAGACAATGCCAGCTGTGAATGAGCTGCAGCCTCCATGCTCCACCCTTGGTATGATAAGCTGAATCTTAACCTGTGAGGAGGCCTATCTGCTCTATCGTCACGTCCTTCGGGTTACGCCGATTGATTGTTATTCTGGGCATACAGGTCCTGCCTCTCCAGTGCCGAGGATGGACATTGTTGAGACAAACCCAGCTGAAGGGGCACTGGTGGAGAGGGTGTACCCCCTCACCTTCCGACTCGTTCTGATGGGCCTTCTGGGGGCTCGAGTTTAGCGGGCCAGGTATCGGGGTAGTCGGGGCAGGTAACGATGGTCCTTGCGTCATCCTCTGCTCTGGTGGCTCCGAGAATCGACCTTTCGGCCCTACCGAGTATCCAAGCTCTCCGGGCGGCGGAAGACGAGTTAGCCGCCATTCATGTATCGTTCTGCTCAGACTCTGTCCCTCTGGTGGCAAGCTCCGGCGTCACTCCTCCGATGTTGTCGTCCTCGCTTCCTCCGACGCCATCCTCTGCAGAAGTTTTGGACGATGCGTTACAGGACGTGGTTGCCAGTTTTCATCGTCATTTGAAGAGGGAAGTAGAAGCTGCTGTGGAAAGAGGGACCTCCTTCACCTTGGCTCGGCAATGCGCCCATGGTCAAGTTGATATCTTTAGGAATCTCCCTGGTGATGCAGGGATGGCCGTATTTCTGGAGACGAAATTGTTAGAGACTGATCGGCTGGTGGCCGAGCTCCGGGTATTGTGGCAGGCTGATCTGTCTGCTGTTATAAATGAGGAGCGGGGTTCCCTTATCGCCGTCATAGAGAGGACTAAAGCTGCTCGGGATAAAACTAGGTCGGCCATACTGAAGGACCTCAGCGATTTATCTGATAAGTATGATCAATTGAGTCACGCGAATGAAGACGTCACAGCTCGGAAGGAGACTGCCTCTCGTGAGATTATTGACACGCAGGAGCAGATTCTCGCGCTTCAGAGGAAGTTGACTTTCTTGGAGTCCGAACTTGAGGTTGCCCGTACTGACAGGGGGCTAATTTTTCGGAAGGCTGACAGGGTTAATCAAGCTTCGACTGACCTAGAAACTGTGCTGAGGAAGTTGGAAGATGACTGTCAGGCGCTCATGGATTTGGATGATGGAGAGCGGTTGTCCCGGGAGGCTGAGCGTCGGGCTCGACAGCGGATTGAGCGGGGGACCACCTCAGTAAGAAACCGTCTCCTAGAATTGAGTAATGCTGAAATGTAGTCGGCTTTTCTTTCTTTTGTTCCTGTTTCTGTTTTCTTTTTGAGAGGGACGTGGTCCCAACAGATGTAATGCTATTTTTTTTTCAAATAAAGAGTACTTTATATTCTACTCTTTATTTGCATTGCTTGTTGCACCTGTGATATGATGGTGATGTTTGCCCCGCGCAGGGGACTTGTTTGTGGACTCGTCATCCATGGCATACCTTGGTTTTAGGTACGGATGACAAGTTTGGTTAGGACACCTGGGACAGCCATGGCAAAGTGGTCATGGATGCTCCTGGTATCGAAAAAAAGAATACCGTAGAGCAGCTGGGCTCCTGAGGCCTGATGAGATGGTGGGCTTGTGCTAAGAAACTTAGCAGAGGATATTTGTGGGCCTATTATCCTTGGCATACCCTGGTTTAGGATAGAGATAATAGGATGAAAGGGAACCAACATATTTGCTCAGAGGTAATGAGGATATGGCAAGTATGAGGGTTTCATCGTAGAATCTTCCTACTCAGAGGTAATGAGGACATGGCAGGAGTGAATTCAACGGAGACTATTTGTGGTCAACAAAGGACATTTATGGACCTATTATCCTTGTCGTACTCCGGTTGTGGGTACAAATAATAGGTTGAAAGGGAATCGACATACTTACTCAGAGGTAATGAGGACATGGCAAGTATGAAGGTTTCTTCTACGGAGCCTTCCCACTCAGTGGTAATGAGGACATGGTAGGAGTGGGCTCAATGAAGATGGGGTACATAGAACGACTCAGAGGTAATGAGGACATGGAAGTTCTATGTAGGGTGTGATTTATTTTTGGCGGAAGTGAGACGACTCAGAGGTAATGAGGACATGGCCGTTTTAGAAATTTGTGGATCGCTTACCCTTTTTGTGTACTGGAAGTGCGAGTATTGGATCATGAGGGAGGATCTCTTCCAGGAAGAAAGTTCAGAGGTATGATCATACATGACTTACTATCTGAAAGAGTGACAGAGATGTGAGTTCAGAGGCACCAGTGGGTACATGACTCGGGAATCTAGAGAATGGTGAGTGTGAGTTCAGCGGTACCAGCGGGTACGTGACTCAATGATCTGGGAAAATTGTAAGGGTTAGTTCAGTGGTGCTAGCGGGTACGTGACTCGAAAATCTAAAAAATTATGGATGTGAGTTCAGCGGTACCAGCGGGCATATGACTCGATGATCTGGAGAATGTCATTTAGACATAGTATTTCTACAGGAACTTGCCGTTGACGGGCAATATGAGCAAATCCCCATTCTGTTTTGTGAGGCGCTAGGCTCCGTTAGAGAATACGGCCTCAATGATAAATGGGCCTTCCCATTTTGGCTGGAACTTGCCGGCGGTTTTGTGAGTCATGACCATCGGCCTCCGGACTGCCAGAACGAGGTCGCCCACTTGGAATGTTCTGATTTTAACCTTCTTATTGAAGGCTCCAGAGATGCGTGCTTGGTATAGTTCAATTCGTTGCTGAGCCAAAAGGCGCTTTTCATCTAAGGCCTCCAACTCTTGTAGCCGACGACGGTAGTTATCATCTGTCGTCAATTGATAAGTGAGGGCGACACAGAGTGAGGGTATTTGAGTCTCCAATAGGAGGACTGCCTCACTCCCGTATACCAGGGAAAATGGTGTGTTCCCAGTGGCTGCTCGGACGGTAGTACGGTACGCCCATAAGCATTCGCCAAGTTTTTCGTTCCAATCGTGCTTGTTGGAGGATACAAACTTCTTGAGTAACTTGATGATGGTCTTGTTGAATGCTTCTGCTAACCCATTTGCTGCTGGATTGTATGGAGTTGAAGCAATATTTTGGATGCGGTGCTTATCGCAGAACCGGTAGGCATGGCTGGCGAACTGCGGACCATTATCGTGGATGATCCTTCGGGGCAGTCCAAAGCGATAGATGACGTGATGCTTGAGGAAGCTGATCACATTCGAAGTTTTGACTTCTGCAAGTGGAACAGCTTCTGCCCATTTGGAGAAGTAATCCGTGATCGCAAGTATGAAACGATGTCCACGGAAGGAAGGTGGAGTAATTGGACCAATGATATCCATCCCCCATGCTTCGAAGGGCCAGGATGCCACTGTCGGATGTAGAAATAAAGATGGCTGGTGAATGAAGTCTGTGTAGACTTGGCAGGCTTTGCACCTTCTTGCGTAGTCTATCGCATCCGCTACCGTCGTGGGCCAGTAGTAGCCCATTCGGCGAAGACGGTCTTGCAATTTAGGACCAGGCTAATGGGCCCCGCAGACACCGTCATGCGCTTCTCGTACGACTTCTTTGGCTTCTGCGTTTGACAGACACCGAAGCAATAATCTATCGTAGGATCGCCGATATAGCATTTTCGTCTCTGTATCGTAGAAGAATATGAGGGAACGCCGTCTAATGGAGGTGGCCTCCTTTGGGTTCTCGGGGAGGATGTCGTAGACGACAAAGTCGATGAATGGTTGTCTCCAATCTGGGGCATCATCAATCGCCTGAGCAGAATAACTTACCACGAATTGAATGTTGTTTTTGGGATAGACCAGTTCGTAGCCTATTACCTCCACGGACTGGTGGGCATAGTTCAGAACCGCTAGGGAAGCGGCAAGGCCAGCTAGGGTGTCAGCTTCAATGTTTCAGAGTCTGGAGACATGCTCAATAAAGAACCCCTCGAACGTCGAGATGATGTTGATTGCTATTTGGTGATAGGGGATCATGTCTTCATGACGAACCTCGTACGAGCCCTGGATCTGATTGACGATTAACTGGGAATCGCCGTATGCTTCAAGATATTCTACCCCCAGCTCTCTTGCAAGTTGGAGGCCAATGACCAGAGCGTTGTACTCGGCAACATTGTTAGAGCAGGGTTCTGTGAGGGAGTAAGCGCGGTTGATCACCAATCCGGAAGGGGAGACTAGCACCACCCCAACTCCGACAATGATGTTGCCCTTGGGTCCTGTTCTTGAAGCACCATCGAAGAACGTTTGCCATATATCATCGTGAGAGGTTGCATGCGAGTCGACGACCTTATCTGGAATTTCTTCATATATCCTGGATGACTCTGAGCCCGGGTGGGCTGCCAAAAAGTCTGCCAGGGCTTGACCTTTGACAGCCTTTTGCGGGACGAAGATCATATGATAAGGGGACAGCAATATTGCCCATGTAGCGAGGCAAGAGCTGAGTGCCCCTGGTTTAGTCATGAGGACCCTGAGAGGATTGACTTGTGAAAGCACATGTATTGTTTGTCCCGTGACATAGTGCCGTGTCTTCTGAATGGCGAACACCAGGGCAAGACACTCCTTCTCTACAGCGGTGTATCGGTGCTCTGGCCCAATCATCATTCGGCTGAGGTAGTATATGGCTTGTTCATGGCCTGCATCATTATTTTGTGCTAACAGAGCACCAAAGGAATGTTCCATCAATCGTACGTAGAGCAGGAATGGTTTTCCAACAACCGAGGCAACCAGGACTGGAGGGTTCGACAAATATTCTTTGATGCTGTCGAAAGCACGCTGACATTCCTCGTCCCATACGAATGAAATGCCTTTCATCATGAGGTGGGTGAACGGTCGGCCCCGCCCGGAGAGGTTAGAGATGAATCTTCTGATGTAAGCTAACCTCCCTTGAAGGCCTCTGAGTTCGTGGAGATTTTTCGGAGGACCCATCTCCATAATTACCTTCGTCTTCTCAGGGTCTACATGAATACCCTGGGCGGTGATGATGAAACCCAAGAACTTCCCACTGGATACTCCCAAGAAGGACTTTGTGGGATTTATTTTCAAATTGTGCGCTCGCATCAGGTCGAATACCGTCCTCAGATCCTGTAGATGGTCTTTCTTATGACGACTCTTGACGGCGATATCATCAACATAGCATTCCACCGCCTTGTGTAAGTGTTCTCTGAAGATGATACTCATGGCTCGTTGATATGTGGCGCCAGTATTCTTTAAACCGAAAGGCATGACTGTGTAACAGTATGTGCCAATTGGTGTTCGGAATGATGTATACTTTTCGTAGTCAGGAGACATCTTGATTTGGTTGTACCCCGAGAATCCATCCATAAATGACATGCGTTCGAAGCCACAGGTGTTGTCAATCATGATGTCTATGATAGGGAGGGGGAATTCAACTTTGGGACACGCCTCGTTCAGATTGCGGAAGTCGATACAGATTCGAATCTTTCCATTCTTCTTGAGGACGGGTACTATATTGGCGACCCAGTCGGGATGTTGCTCTTCACGTATGAAGTCGCTGGCTATCAGTTTGTTGACTTCGGCTTTGATCGCATCCATGATGCCTGGATGGAAGCGTCGATGTTGTTGCTTGACTGGCTTTGCGTCCGGCCGAATGTTGAGCTTGTGAAGAGCAATATCGGGATCTAGCCCCGGCATGTCTTCATAGCTCCATACGAACACATCAATGTATTCCTTGACAAGTTCCAGCAGTGATTCTTGCTCCTCGTCTGTTAAGTTTTACTGACGAAGATTGGTTTTGGAGAAGATTCGCTGCCGAGGTCGACCTGGATAACCTCATCTTCAGTAGGAGGGTCCCTCCGTTCGAACCGCTTTTCCCATTGTGCATCCAACTGCTGGGCCCACGGCTCTAGCTCGAGGATTTCGGGGATGTCTTCGTCTTCTTCATAAGCGTCGACGAATGCCATGTTGACTGACAAGACTTGTCTGAATACATCTACGGGGCTGGTATCAGAGTCAGAAGTTGGTGACCCGGTCGAATGTGAATGCCAGTCACATTCTTCATCTGAACTTTTAGGCATCGTCGTGGGTGTTACATACCCTAATCCACATCGAGTCTTGCTATAGTAGTCCCGTGGTTTGCCTGCCGGGACCGGTGGCTTCAAAGGTAGTCGTCGTCCGATGCCGTAGTTCAAGCCTGGTGTAGCCTCCAGATCATATCCCTGTTTTTGCATGAGATATTTGGATTGGGGGCTATAAAGATATAGAGGCAGTCTCCCGGCATCTGGCCCAAGATCGACTTCTTCTATGGTAAAGGGATGAGGATCGTCCTTCCGGCCGAAGATGATTGGGTGGTCCCCTCATTCGATTATACGGTAAGCGTCTTCTGCTGGAGTAAGCTAGATTGCGGTGTGCATATTTGTTACCTGTGTGTAGAGGTGAGTTCCTATACCGTGTTCTATAGCATACATCGTACAGAACTTATTAAGCTCGAGGTAGTTCAAAGATATCCCTTTATTGATGAAGTAAGGTATCTTTTCTAGGGGGATTACATCATCTGCGGAGGGAACATCAGTGTGGGCAGCCACATACTTGGCTAGTTTTGGTTCCTCTTCAGCTACCCCCTGTATAAACGAAGACTGAGAGGACGATCTGGGCAGCTTGATCATCAGCGGTTCAGAGCGTGGAGTTGTTGGCAAACTAGCGACCCCCAGTTTGGCACTCGATGCTGGGCGGGGAGTGGTTGGTTTGCTAGAAGTTCCAGGCCTTGCATCGGGGTGACGACCCTTCTTGGGAAGGCGTATCGTCATTGGCTTGTCGGAGGGATTGAGCTTCTCCGTTTGAGGCTGGCAGGCTCTCGGCAGCCTAATTTTAGCAGCTCCGTTGTGGGTCTTGGCACTTGGCCAGACCTTGGCAGCCGGATTATCATCTGCTCTTCTTGTGCCGAGAGGCTGATTGCGTCCTTACGCAGGGTGGCGGTAAGGGGTGCTGACTTGCCAGGTCTGCGAGCTTGGAGGTGGATCGTCAGAGGCTCTTCTGATCTTGTGGTTGCCTCGGTACTAGCTTGTACATCTCCTTCACCAAGGTGCTTCTTCGATTTTTCGTATAGGCAGGAGTCTGAGTAGTAGCATTCGACCCCTTTGAAGGGATCGATATCAGCAAATTCCGTCCTCACGAAGCCTTGTTTGTCAACATATTTGAAGCATTGGTGCAGCGTGGAAGGCACGATCATATAATCCTGTATCCATGGACGCCCCAAGAGAATGTTGTAAGAAGTGTCTGCATCTATGATGTAGCAGGTGACTTCGGATTGGAGGTCGCCAATTTGACACTTCAGACGAATCTTTCCAATTGGGTAACTCCTGCCCGAATTGAAATCGCTGATGGCGGTGCTCGTAGGCGTCATGCGATGCATTAGGATGCGGAGATGAAGTAGTAGACCCTTCGGGATAATGCTTATGGAAGAGCCAGGATCAATGTGCATCCGATCCACCTTTACGTCGCCGATGTATCCAGTGTAGTATAGCGGGCGATCGTGCAGGTTGGTTTTGATGAGCATGTCCTGCGGAGTGAAGGCGATGTTGGGCATTGCTCCCGTACAGGCGCTGTCTTGGAGATCTACGGGTGGGATTTCTCCTGTGAGGTTGACCTGAGCGAGGTATGCATCGGCATTTTGGAGTGCATCGCTCAGAGCCGTACGAACATCCTTGGAGAGTCTTAGAAGCTTGTATAATGATAACTTGGCCGGTGTGTTGGCCAATTGTGCTAAGATGTCGAAGTTGTAGGGCTTCTCCAGCCCTTGTGATGCCTCTTTTCGGAGGGTTTTGTCAAAACGAGTCTTCCTCGGCCTAGGCTTGTCGGTCGTCGGAGGCTGAGCCGGTCCCGGAGCATCAGTTGTAGTAGGTTGATGATCTTCAGCTGGATTGTCAACCACAGGTTGGGATTGCGCCCCAGACCGCGTGACGACGGTTGTAGCTTCTTCGATGTCTGCCGAGATCGTACGACAAGACCAGATTTTTCCACTCTTTTTCTTGCAGGTAGAAGATGATATGGGCCGAGTCACTTCCGATACCAAGTCTGGATGGATCCATATGACCTCCTCTCGTGATGTGGTGCGGGGCACTAGACTAGCGGTCTGATCTCGGGGAGGAGGAAGATTAGCGATCTCCATTATTTCCAGAGGGATGGGGACTACTCCGTCTTGAGTTTCCGTCGGAGGAAAACTGCCGAATTGTACTGACACCATGTTGGCTGCCACGGTTACCTCTTTAAAATCGATAGCCAGGACATTCGAATCGATGAGGTTTTGGATGTATCGTTTTAGGTGGTAGCAGTCGTGTGTAGCATGGTGGACGTAGCGATGATAATGGCATTACTTTGGGTTCTCCATCTCTGCCGACCGCGGTTCCCGTCTTGGTGGAGGAAGCTGAATTCTGTCTCCTTGTATGAGTTTGTCCAAGATGGGCTTGACGTGACCGTCTTCGAAGGAGTAAGTGATTTGCGGCCATTGTTTGTCTGCTGGCTTTGGCTCAGGTTTTTGTGCTGTATCGGCCACCATAGCCTGCTTTCTCCTGCTGTCCCAATTGTTGGAGGGGCTATCCCCATTATCGTTGTTAGGACGCTTGCCCTTGTTCTCTCCGTCTGAGATGTGCAATCCCAGTTGGCGAGCCTTTTTCAGTCGTTCATCGGCGCTTGTGGCACTGATGATGAACGTCTTCCAATCCTTGAATTGACTTTCGCCGATCCAGAGACTGATTGTTGGAAGCAGTCTCTTTTGGCAAATTTTAATTAAGGAGGAATCCGGGTTTTCAGAGGACAACTTCATAGCGGTTTGGCGGAACCTCTCGATGTAGTTTCTTGTCAGCTCATTCTCCCCTTGGACGACGTCCATGAGGGTAGACATGGTGATGTCCTGCCCTACTTCGTACTCCAAGAACATGCGCTTGAAGCCGGCGAAGAAGTGGATGCAGTTGTCCGGCAGATTGAGATACCAGTCGAAAGCGACTCCTTCCAATGCCCCGATAAATAATCGTGTGAGAATGGCATCATCATGGGACAGATGGTCGGTGGTGACCTCGAAGTAAGTGATGTATTGACTTGCTGAGGTCTTGCCATCATAAGGATTGATGTTGAACGGCTTATATCTCGGTGGGAATGGAACATCCCTCCATGCAGCAAGGTATGGTTGCCATATTCTGAGGTCTTGAGAGTTTTCTCGAGCGTGGAACAAGGCTCGGAGCTCTTGGACCTCTCTTCTCGCTTCGCGGGCCTCATCCACAGCGGTGGGGGCTGTTACTTCGGGAGGATTGTTGCCCGGGTTCGGTGCCACTGAGTTCGAGTCTGCATTGACAGCAGGACCCGCACATGTTTGGCCAGGCGTCCATCCTTGGAGAGTTGGAAGGGCCGCTTTGATCTCGTCTACAGACTTGACCAAGGCATGCAGTATGGCCTCTAGAGTATCGATGCGTTGGCGATCACTAGAACCACCTTGGTTGCTATCTGTCATGAATACCGTCTTCACATGAGGAGAGATAGACGGAGCGGTGGAGGAAGCACCCTCCGAATCGTACCCATGTAGTGAGAAGTCATCGGGGTATGTGGGTATGTTCCCTTCTGATTCAGATTCAGAAGGAACAGTACCCCCAGTCTCCGAGTTCGCCTTGTCTTGAGAGTCATGGATGTCCTCGGGGACATCAACACCTGTTGTACCTGACGGGAGAGTGGTCTCCCCGGGCTCGTCTTCTTGGAACATCGGATTGCTGTGGAGGCTCGGAGGGGCGCTACCCCCAGCCCCAGTAACCCTCTGCGTTGTGGACGACGAATCTTCCACTGTAGCAGATTTCGTCTTAGAGCGAGTACCTTAGAAAACTTCGATGGTGGGAACCCGTTTGGACGACAGTCTTTTAGTCGCAGTGGTTGAAATCTTCAGTATGGGGACATTTGTCTTCTTCCCCCTTCCATCAGCAGGAACTTTCCGAGCGGAGTTGCAGGAGGCGACGGGTAGTGCCTCGTCTTCTGAAGATGGCTGTTGCAGTCTTTGAAAGACAGACTGTCGGTCTTCTCGTATCGTCGCGCTGTTGAAGCAGCAGTTGACGATGACTTGGGTGCAGTGACGTCCGTGGGAGGACTCTTTGTACCCCGATGCATCTTCTCTTTCCTTGCGTTTGTGGAGGATGGCCTCACGCAAGTCAGACGGGTCTGGACCGACCATGTTTGCTCCCGAGATTTTGGGAGACTTTTACGAACCCCTCTGTTCGTCTGCCGCCGGGAGCTGGACTCGAGTGGTTCTGTACAACTTTCCATCCGAGGCCCGCGTTGCAGTATGCAGAACGCTCGGATGGTCAGAGGTCAGATCAGCGGACCGAACTCGCCAGGCTCGTGATGCTTTAGACTTCTTCGCTCTAGTGCGCACGGGCACATAGTAGGAAGAGTCTAAGTGATACTAGAGAGAGTCAGACATATCTTCTTGGGAGCACAAGAGATCAGGATCTTACGAGAGGCAGTCGAAGACAGAGCCGCGGGGAGTAGGCGTCATGCGGCTGTCATCGTTGGTCCGTATGCGGCTGGCAGACGTAGCCGCATAAGCTTTCTTCATGCGGCTGGAAGTCTCAGCCACATGAGTCTTCTTTATGCGGCTGGATGATCTGGCCGCATGGATTTTCTTCATGCGGTCGGTAGATCAACCCGCATGAGCCTCCTGCATGTAGTTGACAGACTTGGCCACATGAGTGCTCGACTTCTTCTTGGGGCGCATAGAGTCGCTCTTTGTCCCTGTAAGTCCGGCATCGTAATGCTTTCCTCTGCCGGACTCGGGGACAGCAGAGTTCTCTACGGCTCGAAGTGGTGCCGTATGAGAATCACCCTCGCCACCTTGGGTAGCAGAGAGTACCCCGTCCAGAGCTTGTGGAGGAGCAAACGATTTTGGCCTCCACTCGCAGCGAGCTTTCTTTGTGCGGGTTCGCTTCTGGATCGGGCCAGCACTTCCTTCAGAGAGCATTTCTTCAAACGCTTGTTGGTCGAAACGGATGACCATCATCTGTTGTGTGGAGCCAAGCTTGGCTGTATCCGACTGCGTGACCAACTCCTCAGCCGTGGAGAAGTTTTTCCCCAATAGAGTCGCCATCGTATTTGCCATTGATTATAAAAGTACAGAACAGTTTTATGGGAGGACTGAACTTAGACTCACAATACAAACTCGCTTGTACAAAGAAAGCCTAGGAACGAAATCCTAGGTACAACAGACTAAGTACAATTGTTTATTTTAGATTCTAGGGGGTGATGATAGAGGCTCGGGAAGGCGACGGCAGCCCTGTCTTACTCCTTGGACGATCGGTATGCAGCCTTGGCTCCAGAAGATTTGCTCGGCGTTGAAGAAATTCTCTCTTTGCTCCCTCTCTAATTTTTCCTTTAAGTCTTCTAGTGCTCTCTGATCTCGAAAAGGGGTCTCTCTGGTCACACTCTCTCCGTTGTGTATATTGCCAGGAAATGTATATTTTGTAAGGGAATGGCACCTTGCTATTTATAGGAATGGGGTGTGATCATTAGGGTTGCCAATGATTGCTTCCTAGAGATGGCGGCGGCCTGTGGATTGGTCAATCTAGGCCATTCGTTTTGAGTGTGATGAATCTGGCCCATTAAGTGTAGATTACACCAAATCTCATCAGTAATTAATGCTGATTGATATAAATCTTCTTCATGATGATCTGCTGATGTCAGCGAATAAATTTGATTTATTCTCCTGCCACGTGTCCCAGATTATTAGGATTTGACCCAATCTCTGATTGCAATAAATCTGGGAAATTGATCGGCTTAGGACACGTGTCCTAGGAGCCACTGGGGGATCTGAACCGCATGAAGATTGAGTCGCATAAGGTTTGGGCCACATAAGGTTTGGGCCACGTGTCAGGGCTGCTTTGGTAGTGGCCCTCCCCTCGAACTTTTGAACCGCATGGAGATGGTCATTGCGAGCCGCATAGGGATGCATCCGCCTGAGCCGCATGGAAATGGTCCTCTTGAGCCGCATGGGAAGGCCTCCGCTTGAGCCGCATTAGACTGTTTCGGCCTGAGCCGCATAGGACGGCTTCATTCTGAACCGCATACGAAGTCTTCGCTCGAGCCGCATACGAACACCCACGTGGCAGGGCCACATGGCATTTTTATGGATCTCGGAGGATTGTGTCAGAGATCTCTTTCTCTTCCCTAGGGGTCTGTCATTATGACAGAGTCATAATTACCTCTCTTGTGTCAGGGCTGTCACTTTTTTCAGAGTTGTCAGCCGTCAAAGTAATTAATGTAGCATAGGGCGGAGGGGAACACTGTTACGCCACGTATCTTCTGAGCCGCATGGGATGTCTTGGGCCGCATAGTCCCTTATGCCGCAAGACTTTCTGAGCCGCATGGGCTTTATGAGCCGCATGGGGTTTTCTAGCCGCATGGATCATTTTCCATGCTTCTACATTGACCTTATCTATTTTGGAGTCAGCATAGGCCAGCAAGAACGTTGGTCCCTACTCAACTGTCTCAGAAGACATATTTGTTTATATGCCCCATCGAGAATGTTGACTTCCATCGAGGATAGCTGGTCAACCACGCCTTGAAATCACTCAAGTGATCCATAATAGATGCCCCATCTTTGTACCGCAGACCCATCATCGTCTAGATTAGTAACAACTTGTTTACCCCAGTCTTCTTTGTGTACAAAGATTCCAGCTTATCCCATAATGTCTTCGCATGCTCAATATTGTCAACATGGTTGTACACGTTCTCATCAATGAACTGCCTGATATATCCGCACACCTGTTGTTTGCAAAAACAAAAGTTGATCTTTATTTCACAAACTTTATAAGAAGATTACAAGAATTCTGGAAAAGTACAACTATAGGAATCTGATCTGAAGACGATCGCTTTATCCCTTAGACGATGTGAACTTTGAAGACGGTAGCCTCGGAAGAATACAGCAGCACTTTGGCAAGAACTCCTGATCTCTGGTGATGATTATGATCTAATCTGAAATGATCTAGGTGTGATAATGAAGGACTTGAAACTCTATTTATAGAGTTCTGGAAATAACTAACCTATAGTTATTCTGAGTTGCGCAGGATGGATTGCGCAGACATTGGACTGCGTAAGTAGCGAACTGCGCTGGCAGTTACTCGATCGTGGACCACCTGTATGTGACGCGTGATATTGTTTGATTGAAATACGCTTTGTCGTGTACAGACGGTTGCCACATGGTGAGTAATTGATGGCATGTAGGCCACGTATAAATCGTCAGTTGTTTTGATGGAGTGCGCCACATGAACTGCGCTGGCTTCAAACTGTGTTAACTTGAATTGCGCTGTAGTGAGTCTGGCAGATTGCGCTCCGATTGGGCTGGTGGCTTGTGCTGCATATACAGCTATCCTCGAGCGCTGTGCTGCATGATAAACGAACAGTTTTTTCGTTCTTTGGGCTGTCAGCTGTCAAAAGATCTAATTTTCTGTCAGATAATGATGACGAGGCCATGTCAGCTAGCGCACTTGGATGAGTGCACAGTTCAGCCTGCGCAATTGAGGTGTTGCGCAATCTATCTCCTGTGCAGTTCATTTGAAGGATGCAGAATTTGATTTTCCTTATTTTGTTGATGGGTGCAACTTGATTTTTAGGACCTACAAGACCCCCTTCAAAGTTTTTGAAGTTTGAAAATATTCAAAACATCGAAATACTTTGAATTTCAACTTTAAAATCAAGTTGCGCAAGTAATGCCCTGTCTGCGCAATTGGAGGAATTAATTCCTATTTCTTCGGCACAATCTGAGGCGTCTGTTTACTTTCGAAAAACTATAAATAGTTCTCATTCTTCTTTCTGTTATTCTTTACTTGTTTCTAAACGTTTGAGAGAGAAAACGCCTGAGCCAACTCCGACCCTTCTCCGTCTTCTTCGTCCACACCAATGGCTCCGAAATGCTCCACCGCCGAGAACGGCAAAGCCCCCGCTGAGTCTTCGACTCGGGCTGTGCCTCGTATTTCTCGTCACAAAATCGGTCATCCCGTACTACAAGGTAGACGCTGGACCCGATCAAAAACCCTTTTTAGGGTTCTTTGACATTGTCGAACCTTTGAACCTTTCTCTTTTTAGAGATTTGGTTGTATTGCGCCACCCTATTTAGGGTTTTGGTTGCATAAACTCAATAGTTTTCATTTTTATGAAAACTATTTTCTTGCGTAATCGGTGGAAAGCGCTGGCAAATGTTCAGCGCAATCTGCTGATTTGCGCAAGGCTGTCCAGCGCGAACTGATGCTTTGCGCAAGTTGCTCAGCGCAATCTGATGACTTACGCAAGTAGATGTATTGGCACAACTGGATATTTTGCGTATGTAGACTGCATTAGTGCAATCTGATGCCATGCACATCGCACAATCTGACTCTTGCGCAATTTGATAATCTTTTGAACAGAATCTTTGATTTTACATGTACTGAATTCTGTCTCTTTGTTTGATGTAGTCAACCTCAGGGAAGACCCGAATTATGAAGTCTTTGCAGGGACTTTAGCTGAGCCGAAATTTATGGAGGATCTGTCCTATGTGATATTTTCTCAGTATGCCCTGCCATCTTTCCGACAGGCCATTCTAACAGCACAGGATAATGAGACATTGCTAAGTCTGATGAACGGGCAACCTTTGCAAACTGTTGACGTCGTTATTCACAAGAAGCCTCTGTTTCTATTTGGTGAGGCTCTTGATAAGAGTTCTCAGCCGAGACCTCGAGTCGTACAAAGACTCTTTCAGAGAGGCGAGAAAAGGATACTGTTACCAGACATTTACAGATGCCTCCCCTGATCTCACTATGCTCATGCGAGTTATCCCAGGAGGATGGACTGGGATATTACTCCTCTCCAGCAAGCCAGAACAGGAAATATTTGTGTGAAGAAAGGACCGAATAACAAGGATATGTTCTATAGCTCCTCTGAGCGTCACAGCTCCTTGCTCAGAGGATTGAAGCCCGGCTGTATTCCACCGGAGAACTGCTCCCTGCTACTGCCAGTTAGAACACCGATCTTTGCGAATGAATTTGCAAAGGTTGAGGGAAGATATCCGGATCAGGACATCCGATTGACATGTCTGGTAAACCCAGATAACAAAAGATGGAACTGCATAGCCAATTGGATATTGGTTCAGTTCGAAGAGGAGCTCAAAGAGATTGAGCTGTACCAGGCGGTATACTCTACCGTATATGGATTCCACCCCAACCCTCATCTGTTTCTCGCTTTGGCGGAGAGGTACAATTTTAGGACAGGGACTTTCATGACACCCTGTGGAGAGATTGGACTAGCTTTTCATGAGATGAAGTATATCTCGAGCTTACCAATGGGAGACTTCCCCTATGAAGAATTTGTTCCAACTAATGATGAGTTGGACCGACTTCCTCGGAAGAACGCTGATATGGTGGCCATTTTTGAAGAACTGCTATGCCACTATAAGATTTGCTCCATGTATTACAAGAGTGGTTCCTCTGGCACTTGCTACTCATCAAATTGGTTGCCCTATCTCTTCCTTAACCACATCATGGAGAAGAAGACTAAGGAGCACGATACGTGCAACCCTACCTTCTTCAAACCACTCAGCCATAGTGAGGTGATAGGATTGATGGAGGAAAACAATGAAATGGACATCAAGGTTGAAGATGAACTTCGATATCCTCCTTTCAAGACAGGAGATATTATTGAAAGTTTTATGAGAATGGCTATAGGCCCATGTCAAAGGAAGCCCAGCTGGCGGGTTTCCTCACCTACTGGCTCCGACGATTCGTCGTCCCTGGAGCGAGCGCCGTAGATCGCTTCCATCGCGGCATGCTCTTTGCTGCCGTCCGTTTAGTCTTTGGCTACCGGATCGATCTGCTATCGGCGATGACCTGCAGAGTGAACGCGGGTCTTCGTGTTTTTGTTGATTCAATGCTCAAGGGGAAAGGCGAGAAAGGGAACTTCCCTCGGCTGTAGCTTCCCTACACTTATTTGTTCGGATGGTTGCTTCTGCACTATCCTTCATTGATGAATCCTGACATGGGAGCGATAGACGGCAGCTTCTTAAGGAGATTCTCCAGAAGCAAATGGATATATACCAGCCTAAGAGATTGCAGACGAGCTCTGAATCTCGAGAAAGGGTAGAATTTCTATTGTGTTCCTCCTCCAACTGGCTATGAACATATGTCTACAAATCTGGTCGATCTTGGGAGGCAGCCTTTGGGTTGTGCAGTGTTTGATTGGCTGAAGACGATCCGGCCGTCACAACTAGTCTACAGGTCTGAAGATGAATGTTACTTGGAACCCTATCTTCCCAGCCGTTTTGTGCGCCAATTCGGCTATGACCAGTTCCACATGGGTAACGCCATAACGTGCCTACAAGGACAAGGTTATTTGATCGATGGCGCTCGAGCTTGGGCTTATTATAACGCTCGAGACACAAGAACAATATTCTCGATGCCGACGAAGAGCGACCATGGCCCGCGGATGCTGTAGACATATTCAATCTTCTACACATCGGCGAACACCTTTGCTGAGAATTTCAGTCTTGTCGATAGCTTCACGACAGTGACCAGATTAAAGAAGAGAACAACTGTTGTGGTGGCTCCTGGCAACGAAGAAGATCGTGAACCGGCCGATGCGCCGTTGGAAGCTTCAAGGGAAGCCAACTTCCTGAAAGAAATCAACGAACCATTGCGCATCTTTTTAAAAGTTGTCAAATCTCCCGCCAAGGAGAGGAAGAGAAGGAGAGAAGAACCTTCTTCTCCAGTTGTGAAGAAGAAACTTGTCTTGGAGCCATCAGAAAGGGTCACGACCCGATCACAATCTCGGCAGCAGGCCGAATCGACTCAAAGAGAAGAGGCGGCGACCCTGACCTCTATCCAAAGGCAAGACAATATTATAGATGTAGAAAGTCCAGAGAGACCTCTACATAGAAAGAAGATAGTCTTCCGGAGAAAGAAGGTAGTCACTCCTCGACCTATGTCATCGGTCGTAGCTAGTGCTATTGCCGGAGTTACAATATCATCTCCTACTCCTGTCCCTAAACCCAGACTGGAAACTCCTAGTCCATAACAGAGGGATGAGGCTGTAGAGACCATGGAAGAAGCCGTAGAAAAAAGGATGAAGTGGCACGATCTCCTACACTTGTAGTAGAGACCACACAGCTTCCTGCTATACCAGGAACACTCCATGAAGAAGAAGATCATTTAATGATCGATGCATTGAATGATTGCGACTTCGGCTTGCAGGATGATGTAGATCCGGTCGTCGCAACTGACAGCGAAGAAGCACCGGAGGACAGTATAAGTAATGAAGATGCATCAACAGAAACTGTTGATGATACTTTAAATCCAGAAGAGGACGCTAATGTCCATGTATCCCCAAAAGCTGTTGATGACACGCCGAATCCTGAAGAGGATGTTGAGGTGCATGTGTCTCCAAAAAAGAGTGTGGGTGAAGAAGTAGCACCTGAAGAAACTACTACTACTGATCCCAAAGGTATTAAATGAGATTATCAATCTTCTTTTCACAGATTAAATGGCTGACATCTCTATTTTTTATCTATACAGAAATCAAATCATCCCCAATTCCTCCCGCATGCACAGACATAGTGCCAATAACGGCGATAGCTAGTGGTGGCCGACCTATTTCGGGCGGCTCCGAGGCGGGTAGTAGCCAGGCAGTAATGTATGAGGCTACTTCTGCGAGGGTGGAAACTGTACCAGTAGATGATAGACTTGTCGCTGGACCAAGCCATGGTAAGATTGCCTCTACTTTTGATCATTTTCAATTAGTTGCTAATGACAACAACAAAAAATGATAAGGTTCATTTGATTTTGCAGAAGAACATCTGGGAGGGGCAGCTACCTCTACGATGGCTCATCTATCCATAGAGCCCTCCATTCATGTACCAAATGCTGAACGTCTATCCCAGGCACATGCTGCTTCGTCGTCAATGGGAGTAGCCGCTACACCTGGTGCTCTGGCTACTAACCGATTTATCATTAGCTCCTTCACCAACCTTTTCTTTAATTCGTTGGGACCCTTGGTAGATAGGGTGATAGAGAAAGAAGATGCTGGTTTCTCTACAGTTAGAGGTCCAACCTCTTATCTGATCAATGCCATCCACAGTCAAGGTGACGAAGCTCAAGCTGTTTTTCTTGAACATATATTAGATGAGCTGGAGGCATCGGTTAGAATCTACAAAGAGCTTAATAGGGGGGAGATGGAGCTTGGTACAGGCTAAATTCGAGAAGATGTCACAAGAAGTTACAGTTGCGAAGGTTGATCTACAAGTTCACTTGGATAATTTCTCTACTAAGTCTGCTGAGTATAATTCCCAAGTGGAAACAATAGCATCTGTTGCTGAAGAGAAGGAGAGGAAAGTTGCTGAGCTGCAAGCAGAATCTGCCCATTTTCAAGAAGAGCTGAGACTTGTTCAGCTTGCTCTGGAGGATGAGGCCATACAACATCAGGCTGCAGTTCAACAACTGGACGCTCTGACTCAGGAAAGAGATGAGTATGTCGCAACTCAGCAAGCTGAAATCTCTCGCAAATTAGTAACCATGCCGTCTTTCGACGATAAGTCTGGGATGGAGGAAGCTAGGAAGCGAGTGATGGACTCTTGTGAGGAGCGACTGCAAACTTTAAAGCAACAGATGACTAACTTGATGACCCCGCCAGCAGAATGAGAAAGATCAGACATTATTTCGTGCAGAATCTACAAAGGTTGCCGACTAATTGAATTTATATGATTTAAATTGTTTAATAAATATTAAGTACTACTTTGAATTATTATTGTTATCAAATATCATATTTAGATTTGATTGATTATGTCTTAAATAATTATTTGGGATTTAAATTATGGAAGGGATGTGATTATGTCTCATCATAGCCAACCACCACATCCATTATTTCGTGCATCATATTCGTCCATTTATTTTCTTCTATCATTTTCTAAAACATTTACACTTTTTTTCTGTGTCCGAAACATCAGACACATCTCTACACAAACTCCGTACAATTTTCGTGTCCATGTCGACAAGCCGATACAGACAATACGATACAACCACCCCTCCGTCCATCACCACCAGCCCTCCACCATGTCCAGCCGACCCGACCTTCTGCTGTTCTCCTCTCCGACACCACCCAGTGCCACCCTTTTCTCGTGCACCCCCGTACAACCACCATCACCGCAGCCATCCCCGCCACTCGCACCATCGATGACTCTTCCTCTCCTCGTCACCAACATCACTGCTACCAACAATACCATCACCAACACCCACGGTGGGCCATTCTCCTCGACCCTTCGACCCACTCGAGCACAGCCAGCCCCAACCATCGCTTCCCCTTTATGCCTCCTCTGACTAGTACCGCTACGACCACCGACGCTACTTTCCACCACCAACTCCGTGACATGCCTTCTCTCCAACCACCGGATCTTGTGGTTTCCACCACTCAATTGGCCGTCAAGAGCCGCGCTCCTCGTGCCATAGGCCACCCATTTGACCCGGAGACAACTATGCCTGCTCCGACCGGCAAGTGCCATACCTCGACGATCTCTGCCCAGCACTTCGCCGGTGCCGACTATTGAGCATCGCCTTGAGCCACCCGACCACTCCCTCGATTCCTTTTTCCTCAACCTTTATCTCTCTTCTCACTCTCAATTTCCTCTCTCTATCTTTGGTGGTTCATTTCCTCTCTCTACTCCCATTCTTATCTTCCTAGAGAAGAGCAAGTTCTTCTCACACTCTCTTTTATCTACTCTCAATTATTCAACTCTCTCTCTCTCTCTCTCTCTCTCTCTCTCTCACTGTCTCTCCCCTCTTTCCTCTCTATTCGAGAACAAAGTAGAAATAATTTTTTTATTTTTTTATTGTTTAATTATTATTTTTGACGACTACTGACTATTATAGTATTGTATTATTATAAATAGTTAGTATTTTGAATAATATAAAGTACACATGTATATACTAAATAAATGTAAGTATTATTATGTATAATTAATATTTGTATTATTATTGTCATAGTTATTAATTATACTAATTTTAAATAAAAAATATACCAAATATTTCCTAGAATTTATTTTGGTAACAAAAATATTATTTGAGCTCCGGGTCCTCCATGTAATTTCAAATTAGGTTAGAAGCCTAAGTATATTAAGTATATTATTTTATCTATTTTAAATATGATTTTGACCTAAAATTATATACTTTTGACAAAAAAATTGTTTTAGCCTAAAACCGGTTTTTCTAGATTTTCAAGTATTTATTTAAAATATTTTGAATAATAAAAATATAGTTTTAAAGATTATAATAAGCTTCCAAATAGTAATAAATATTTATTTATACCAAATTCTTTGAATCAATTCTTGACCATAGTTAATTGAATATTTCCTATTCGGACTTTTTTATAATGACCCTAGCTAATTGAACTATACGGGACTCAGTGGAATGGTCTGTTCCATCAGTTGAGATCAGCTTGTGAAGTGTAGCACCTGAGCATATTTTGTGACGATACGTTCGTGTCGTACAAGTGATCGACCCAACAAACCAAGGCAAGTACTTACACTGGTTACTTTTAATTCATAATAGTTTCTGTTATACATGTTTTAGATATGCATTGCATGACTCTTGACACGTTGTTCATAAGAGTAGTACGGATTCATAGTCACGATTACTGAGTTTGTGATTTACGTTATTTATCGAGTTTCGTGACTAATTCCTTCTGTGAATATCGTGTATCATGATTTTTGTGTCGTAACGTGAATCCATGAGTTGGACGGAGAAATACATTAGTAGACATGTAAACTACCTAGAACTATCCCATGGTCTTAAGTGACGAATAGCAGCCGTACATGACACATGCGGTTGGCTAGATCTTAGCCTAGTCGTTTATATGGCGAAAGTAGTATTTTAAAATACTTAGTTTGACATCTTGATCATCGTGTTTATATGTGCCACTTTACATGCCATGATAGTCGTGTTTGCATATTTCTTTTTGGTTGTCTGCTATGATTGTCTTGTTTACCTGTTTTCTTTACTTCTCCTACCATTATTCCAGTTTTACCATTTACCATGTATTTTATATTCTATTTCAGTTTTATAGTTTCTATTATGCCTTGAATAGTTTGCCATGTATGTACTTGTTCCATTCCTGACTGGAAACCTATTTTTTTAGCTTAGCCAATTGCTACTTTACGCACTTGGACCTTGGAAGAGATATGGATATATTTCGAAGGTCGATCCTAGAGACTAGTTAGATAGATTATTTGATAAATAAAGTTTAAAGAGTTATCTCCAATTTTGTTGTATTAATGAGATCTTCTAATTTAACCAACTATAAACTTGAAGCTGTAAATGAGTTAGTGGTAAATGAGCAAATACATTAATTATGACCAAATTTGAATATTTGAATTAGAGATTAGTATTGAGGTATAGAAAGCGTACTACCAATGATACTGCGACGTTGGCTGGATTGGCCACGCACTCGCATCCCCAAGAGTGGGTGCGGGTCATGAGATCCAGTAATAAGTCAACCGTCATTATCCATAAGTCTTCATGCAGCTGTGATGCCTTCAACAACTTCTCTATGCTAATGTGCCATGTTGAAACTTCTAAGGGTCCCTTGGTACCTTTGAAAATCTTGGGCTTCATATGGATGAAATACTTAATGGAGCCCACATAGGGTTGTGGTGCTAGTGCTAGTACCGGGGCCGGAGTTGGAGGTGGAGGCCTAGCTAGTGATGTAAACCCCCTAAAATTTTACTATAATTTTTTTATCTTGGCATTTATACGTTGAGTACGAATACGTACATTCAAAATGTTTAATTACTTGTATACAAAAGGGTTATTAGAGATTTTTAATAAATATATAAAATAAATATATTGTTTCCATATGTATACAGTAAAAATATTTTACTATTTTTGTTAAGAGTATAAAATGTATTTATTTTATTTATATTGGATATACGTATAAGATATTTAATTTTTTTACTAAACTAGGAAGTAATATTTTTTTTGTAAATGAAATATATTATTTTGCATGTGATGTACATGAAACTAAATTCATGTATATTTTGTAAAAAAATTGTTTTTCGAAAATGTTATTTGGAATTATTTTTTTAATTTATGAAAAAGTATATTAAATTAATTGGATATTATATTTAAATATTTATATTAATTTAAAGTCGGATTAAGATTTGAATAAGTTGTTTTAAATTGAATTAAATTAAAGGTGGAACTTATCCAAAGGGGTTTAAATCATTTCATATTCCTTATCTAACCGGGATTTCTCCACCCATTAAATTGAGGAGCTTTCCAATGTTTTTCTCCATAATTTTCCCATTACAAATAAACCACCAAAACTATTGTGTCGTGCATCGTGTCTGTGTCCACCATCTCTGTGTCAGCCGTGATGGCCTCGGGTTCGACCTTGGGTGTCTTTCCACTACTTTTCTATTACAATTACAATTATTATCACAGTGTCCGACACACCGGACGCCATCCCCTTCAATTTCCCGTATCACGCAGGACATGATTTACTCCGA